>PVJH01022423.1:0-36670 GCA_004026705.1 Nesogale talazaci
GAGATGATGATCTGTCATCATTGATGAGATTTGTTCAGCGGGCACATCACAGGGAAATCTCGAAAGTCCACCACATGCTGCTGCCAAGTCGGTTCTGACATACAGCGACCCTTTGCAGAGTCCCGGGACTGCACATGGGGACACTGGGACAATCCAGCAACTGGGGGAGATGGGACTGCAAAAGGGGATGCTGCTGTCAAGTCCTGTCCAGTCGGAAAGGACAGTCCCCTGCGCAACACAAAGCCCATCGCTCTCCTCCAGTGGCTGTGATGCTCGAACCCATAGTCATAACCGCAGTGTCAGTCCATCTTGTTGCAGCTCCTCCCCTTGACCAAATAGAGCGCCCTTCTCCAGGGACTGGTCTCTCCTGACAGCACGTTCAGAGTACGTGCGGTAAGTCTTACCATCTACTTTATTTATTTATTTATCGTCTTTAAGGAGCATTCTCCCCGTACTTCCTCTAAGGCAAGATCTGTCTGTTCTTTTGGCAGTCCACGGCACTTTGAAGATTCTTCCCTGGCACCACAATGCAGATGCATCGTTCTCCTCCAGGCTTCCCTCTTCAATGTCCAACGTTCACTTGCACAGAGGCAGTTTGCCATGGTTGGCATGCAGAGGCTGGAAACAAAGTGGAAGGAACAGGCGTTGGGAGATAAGGATTTGGTGAGATAAATGAAGCCGGAGATCACACGATACAGTCTTGTATATGTACCGCCGAAACAAGCACACACATGGTAGAGTTTTGTAAAACCTTTTCAACAACACAAAAGACAACTATACACATGGACTTCTCCAGATGGAACCCACCGGAATCAAATTGATGGCATCTGTGGGAAGAGAGGCTGGAGAAGCTTAAACTAGGCCAGGGGCTGACTGTGGAAGAGACCATCAATGGCCCAAGTGTGAGTTCAGGATGAAGCTGAAGAAAATTGAAGTCCGTGAGAGCCAAAATACCTTGAGTCTATCCCACTTGAATCTCAAGAACGGATTTGATATTCTGAATCCCAATGAAGAGAGGGAGGACATTAAGGCCGTCATTCACGAGGGCAGGAAAAGGACAGGAGAAAAGACAGGACGGGAAGAAAGGCTCAAGGTAACGATCAGTGAGGCTTCAGAGCGTGCTCTTAGTTGTACAGCAAATGGAAGAAAAGATGACGTCAAGGGCCTGACTCGAATATTTCAAAGGGCGGCTCCAAAAGACAGAGGCAAATGTCATAATGAAATATTTAAATGTGTAAAGGTTGCTTGCCTTGGAACGCCAAAAGCGAAAAACATGCCCAGCACATCTTAAACTGAAAGAACGCAAGAAAAAAGTCCAGCCTCGAGTTGCAGTCTCGAAAGATTCTCTGGGAAAGCAGTGAATGACGCAGGAAGTGTCCGGTGCTGCTGAAGGAGTAACGGCATTCGGACTCCAGGAATCAATGGAAAATTGATTGAAATGTTTCGACAAGATGATGAGTCACCGGAAGCACTCAATTGTATATGCCGGGAAATTTGGAAGACGGCCTCTTAGCTGACTGACTGGAAGAGGTCCGTATCTGTTCCCATTCAAAAGAAAGGTGACCCAACACGATGCTCAAGCTGTCAGACAATATCACGGATATTGCATGCAAGCAAAATGTGTCAAAGGTCATCCAACAAAGATTTCAGCAGAACCTTGAGAGGGAACTTCCAGAGGTTCAGGCCAGATTCAGAAGAGGATGTGAGACCAGGGATAGCATTACTGAGGTCAGGTGGATCTTGGCTGAAAGCAGAGAACATCAGAAAGATGTCTCCTTGTGTTTTGTTCACAATGCCAACGAACTTGGCTGTGTGGATCATAACAAACCATGAGGAACCTTGAAGGAAGGGGAGTTCTCAAACAGGTCATTGTGTTCACAGGGCATCTGTACCTGGATCGAGAAGCAGTTGTGTGAACAGAAGAAGGGAACACTGCCTGGTTTTAAATCAGGAAAGATGTGCGGTAGGGTCTTATGGTTACACAGAGAAGGACGCGGCACCCGGATGGGAGGAAGGATTGCTCACCTGTGACGTGCGGCTGACACAACCTTGCTTCCTGAAAGTGAAGAGGACCCGGGCCTCTCACAACTGGACCCTCATGACAAACGGAGAAGAGGTTGGAGCTGCTACGGGTTTGTCTTGCTTGGATGCACAATCAATGGTCAGGGAAGAGAAGTCTCGAAAGACATGCTGTTCTAGTTCAATCTACTGCACACGACCCCTTCAGCGTTTTGCGAAGCAAAGCTGTGACTTTGAGGACTGAGGCGTGCCTGCTCCAAGCCGTGGCGTTTCCCATGGCCTCATATGCCTGTGACAGTGAAGAGGATCGGTGCACTTGAAGTGTGGTGTTGCAGAAGGATCTTAAAAGGACAAACTGCTCCGTCTTAGAGGACGCACAGCAGAGTGCTCCTTCAAGGCCAGGAGGGTGCGCCTTAGTCTTAGATCTTTTGGGACATTTTGTTGGGAATGACCAGTCCCTGGAGAAGGACATCACGTTTGGTAAAGTACAGAGGAAGGTCCTCAAGGAGATGGGTGGACAGGGTGGGGGCACTGCTGTGAGCGCGGCGCAGGGCCGCAGTGTTTCATTCTGTGGTGAGCAGGTCGCGATGGGTCACAGCCCACCCCATGGCACCTGGCAATAGTCACGCCATGCGGCATTGACAGCACCCCGGCTTAGGCAGGCATGCCTTGGTACTTAAAGTAACATCTTTGCTCCCATCACTTTAGAGATGTGACAGATTCACCCCATACCACTCATCTTTCTGTCGCCTGACCGCTGCTCCCCTGAGCGTTGGCTGTGGATCCAAAGGTCACAAGATCCTGGGTCACTTCGACCTTTTCTCCACGTGCCACGATGTCACCTCCTGGTCCAATTGTGAATCTTCTTTTCTTCACACGGAGCTGTCATCCACACAGCGAGATCTGCGGTCCCTGGCCTTCACCTGCAAGGGCTTCGAGTCTCTCACTTTCAGCAAGCGTGCTGGTGTCATCTGTGAGTCACAGGTTAGGTTTTCCTACAGATCCTGACGTCTCATCCTTCTTCTGCAAAAGCAGCTTGTGATAGGTAGGTTTACTTGTCAACCTGGCCAATAGGAACATGTGGGATTCATCAGGTTGCAGCTTGATTAGAGGGCAAAGAGACGAATGGCTTGGCAAGGTCTGCACCCTCCCCTCTAGGTGATCAAACCAACCCTGCCTCGGACTTGTGAGCTCCACTACCTGTGGGACAGCCAATCAATGGACCGTGTTGCTAGAGCTTGAGGTTCCTTGGGGACCTGCTTCTCCACCCTGCCGATGCATACGTCTCTTGAGCTTAAGGCTGGTAGAGCCTGTCTTGTTGCATTGCTTGACTCCCACCTCCCATCCAGGCCCGCTTCACTAAGCTTCCCAAGGTGCCGACTGTGGGTGACCCGCCCTGCTGTCTGCTGCCTGTGGCGGGACTGCCTGCATTGCCTAAGGAAAGACTCAGCTGTCTGCTTCCTTGACCTTGACCCATCAGCCCTTGTGAGTTGAACTGAACCCTCTGTACTACTCTGTGGGCTAATGAGCTGTTATATTCCTTCCTGCTTTATAAATCTATCCATATATCATGTATAAAAAAATCACAAGTGTTCTGGTTTTGTTTCTCTGTAGAGAAAACCCTGCCTATGTATACAGGTGACTACACTTTACTTTGGATTTGGGGCCATGGTAAAAATTCCTGGGGAGTGGGGTCAGAGGGGAGGGCCTGGTGACTTTGAAAGGTGGGGTGGTGGAGACTAGTAGGTCAACCTGAATTCTCAG
Source organism: Nesogale talazaci (assembly GCA_004026705.1). Classification (NCBI taxonomy): domain Eukaryota; kingdom Metazoa; phylum Chordata; class Mammalia; order Afrosoricida; family Tenrecidae; genus Nesogale; species Nesogale talazaci. The sequence goes on from PVJH01022423.1 coordinate 3,784, forward strand.
AGGGAGGGTCCTATAGCCGCACTGGGGGAAACCCAGCAGGCTGCTGTGTGAGCCCTCTCCTGGGGGCACCTTCTGGAAACGTCCCCGTGCAGATCCCCCAGAGAGTGCACGCGGGGCTGTGTGCTGGGCGGTTGTGTGCACAGCAGAAGTTGGCTGCCGGCTTGCTGGTTGTGGGGGACGGACAGGTGCTGCCAGCAGAGGCTTGCCTGCAGGTGAGTGCTGTGTGGGTGACCAGAACCGAGATGCTTACTTAACAGCCTGTCCACGTTTTGGAATCTGAGAGGATTACACGGAGCAGCAGTTCCCAGGACGTCAGGCATCAGGCGGCGGTGGCAGGTGCTGTGAACCCTGCGGGGACCCTTTCTAGATGTCCCTGGCCTCTTGCTCCACTGCCCTCTGAAGATCTTGAGAGTATGCAGCCCACAGTGATGGAAATGCTTGACATGGGTGCGGTCTCCCTCAGACAGACCCGGAGCTAAAGAAGACGAAGGTTCCACAGGATGAGGCGAACTGGTCAGTCTAGGACCCGGGGAGATGTCTGACCCCTACGTGGGACAGAAGTATCTATTCTTCTTTTCCAAATGCTTGGTCACTGCGGGAAGGAATGTTCACAAATGTTCAGGAGGCATGGGGGGACTCCTGAGAAGTGTGGGGTCCATCCCTCACGTTCCCTGGTTTGGTCAGACTGGCAGGGTCCTGGGGGTCTCCTGGGCGGTGGTAACTGCCCTGCTTTGAGAGTAGTGGGTGGGACTCTTTTTATGGTACCCGCGACTGTCCCACCTCACAGGCTCACGATGGGAGCTCTCTCCTACCCGCGGTTCTTCTGCAGAATTCTTCCTGACCCAGCCCTGACTCAGGGAGGGCTTTTCAGTGGTCTCCTCTGGTTTCCCTGTTCCCTTGTGAACACCGAGGGCCTGGGAAAGGCCAGTCGAGCTTTCTGAATGCCTCTTTTCTGCCCTGGGGAGGTGTCGGGGGCAGTGCAGAGGGCATACCCAGTCGAAGACCAAGGCCACCCATCCCTGCACTGGCATGGTGTGACTGAGGCTCAAGGAGACCTGGTGACTAGCTTTTGGCGGGCCGAGAGTCCGGGAGGAGGGGTCTATGCAGAAAGAGAGAGAGAGAGAGAGAGAGAGAGAGAGAGAGAGAGAGAGAGAGGATGGGCAGGCAGCCTCCCTCGAGTCTTCAGACCAGAAAAACACAGGTGACAAAATCCCGCCCCCCTGTCCCTCTCCAGTCTGGGTCTTCTCCTGCCGCTGAAGCAGAAGTACCACACAGGGAGAGGGGAACAATAAGAGATCTAAAATGGATGGCGGGGAGGAGGGTTTGATCAAGTGCAATGTATCTGAGAAGAACTACTGACAGCCGAATAGAGGGGGAGCAGGATAGTGGGATAGGAGGAAGGTGAAAGGAAATAAGAGGAAAAAAGCAGGAGGTAAAAGCTCTTTTTGGAGGTATACCAATAGGCGTGTATATATGTAAATATATTAATTTATAATGAATGGGATAGAGGCTAATGTACATATATTTATATGTTAAGTTTTAAGCTAGATGGACTTTGGGCCTCCACTCAAGGCCTCCCTTGACATAAAAACACTTTGTTCTGGTAACCTGGCACCCTTTGATTCTCACCTATCTGGCACAATCGGTCACTGATGATGAAATGGGTGCATAAATAAATGTGGTGAAGAGAGCGGTGGTGCCCGGCTATCAAAAGATAGAGTTCCTGGGGTCTCAAAGGCTTCGGGATGCCCAGCAGCCGTCTAGCAGGGAAGCGAATAATCCCCCACAGAAGCAGCGTCAGCGCGTGATGACGAAGCGGCGACAGAAGCAGGAACCAAAAGACGCAAAGCAAGCAACTGCATGGATGCAAAGGAGGGGAGGGTGCAGACCCCAACCCGCCTGTAGACAACTGGATACCCTGTGTTCTTTGGGTTGGCTAGACGACCGAATTCATAGACGCCCATAGGTGTATAAGAAAGAGCTTTCTGTGAAGGAGCAATTGTATGTCGAGAAACATCCCAGTCCAGCCCAGATCAAGACTGTGAATCTGAAATGACCCCATATGTCTGACATCAATCTATAATGTCCATCATGTGAAGATGCTGACTGCAGGAAGATCACAGGTCCGTGGGTAGGAAGTCTTGCGGATCCAGTGGTGGTGGAAGCGTTGGTATGGGTCTCTCCATGTGGCTTCTCCAGCTCCGGCCTGTGTCTCGTCAATAAGAACGTCTCCCAGGAAGTGTGCGGCCCGTCCTGCCCCCAGGGAGCTATTTATCTCCTCAGCGCCTCCAAATGGGGTCGTCAAGTTGTCACCTGATCGACAGCTTAAACTCTACCCCTTCTTAATAATCTCAAATTGACAGCAGATTATGTGACGCCCACAGAAGGATGATAAGGGGTGATTCCACCGAAGCATACCCAGCACTGAAGAACCACGCCTCATTCCTCTAGTTCCTGAATGTTTGTTCTTCCATGACTACCATGGCCCCGGTCTGACTCCAGATCTGGCTAGACTGGAGAAGACACATGGATGAAAGCTCTTGTAGATAGGAACTCTTGACACAGGAATTCAGGACAGATAAATCCCTTAGGAACAGTAGTGGAAGTAGTGATACCATGAGGGGAGCGCGATGGTTAGGGAGGGGGAGTAGAAGAAAGGAGAAATTCATCACAGGCTGGATATACAGCCCCCCCCCCCCCAAAGGGGACGAATAACATAAGGACAGGGTGAGATACAAAATAACAATATATAATTGATCAAGGATTTGGGAAGGTGGGAGAGGGAGGGGGAAAAGAGGAGCGTATGCCAAGAGGACAAGTAGAAAATGTTTGGGAGATGATGATGGCAACATGGGCACAAATAAGCTTGGAATGTTCTAAGAGCCCCCAGTAAAATGATATCTAAAAAGAAGAGTCACGGCATGTGGAAGCCACAGGGCAGTTGTTCCGTGGCTGGGTGGGTCTGGCTCTATGAAGGCTCTGCCTGGCCCGAGGGCCACTCCTTGTCTCGCATCCTGGCCCTTCTTCTCGCTGCTCCAGGAAGGTCCCCCGCTCCCTGCATCTGTCCCCTGGTTGGTCTTTGGCCCCAGGTCTGATCCGCTCTGTCCTGTCTCAGGTGGGTGGATGTCAGACACCCTCTGCCGGGTACGCTGGTGGTGCCATTGGAGCCAGAACATGGCTAGAACTTGGATACAGATCAAGATGATAAGGACATACATTTGGGTCAGCGTGGTCGCACACAGGTCCATGTGGGGTCTCAAGGAGCCGCAAGCAGTCCTTGAGTGAGTGCCTACCCTGGACGTTGGTCCCTGTTCTTTGTTTTATGGATCATATTCTGACAGCACCAGAGGACCTGGTTTTTAAAATAATGTTAAGAAAGTGACTTATCAAACTTAAAAATATTCTGAGTAAATGCAATCAGTCACGTTTCCCCAAGAGAGGACACAGCTCAGTTCCTTGCTACATGCCTGAGCGAGCTGCAGCCCTCTGCTTTCTCACAGATCCCTTCTGTAGCTTCTTGTTCCTCCGCGTCTCCGTTCATTTATAACAACAGGCCATGCAGTCGGCTCCCACAGAACGCAGGAAGCACGACTGACCCTCACAGTCACGGTCACGCTCAAGCCCAAGCACCAAAACCAACCCAGACCCATCAAGTCGGACTCTCAGCCGCTCTGTGAAGGGTTTCTGGGAGTATATCTTCATGGGGGGACAGACGCCTCATTGTTCTCCCCCGTAGTGGCTGGTGAGTTTGACTCACTGGCCCTGCATCCCTACCAGCCCAACCTCTGACGGAGCAAACAGGAAATGAACTGGAGCATAGAAGGCGTGAGCAATCCGGTCACACAACTGCCCTTGACGGGACGTATCCAGAGAGAGTCTATGGAAAACCCCACCAACAGCACCAGCATGCATACTTTTAAGTGAACACTTATCCAGATGAAACACATTCTGGGCCGAAAAACAGACTAAAACTCACGCGAAGCACACAAAGCCCCTTCTCTGATGAGGGAAATAGATGCAAAATAAAAGCTCTATTAAATTTTCCCAATATTGGGAAACAGAATGACATACACCCAGATACCCCATGAAGAGTGCTTGGGGAAGGGCCTCCTGCTTGGGAAGTGACAGGGACAGCACAGGGGCGTCCGCCCTGCCCGCTAAGGGCATGAACTAAGGACCAGTGAAGCCAGAAATGAACAAAGGGCTCTGTGGGAACTGGCTTGGCCAACACCTTCACCTCGAGGTCAGGCCCAGGACTGTTTTCAGAGATAACTCTGAAACATTCTGGCTGGGACCATCGGCTCAGAAAAAACTGAGAGGAGCGATGCAGGAGACTAAGGACACACGGAGAAACTAGTTAGAAAGTTGCCTGACCATCTGCAGAGCTGCCATCCCTCCCCTTTGAAAGTGCCGTTTAAAAACTGACGAGTCCCCCTAGACAATGCCCCCTCTGAACTCTCCAGGGGAATCGGCTTCACTCCCTGAGCCTGTATCTTATCTTTGATGACGGTGTCCTCCCCCACTCTCCAGCCTTGAAGCTCTCTTTCGAAGTGGCTCTGAGCTGTCGGAGTCCGGTGGCTGAGCCCATCTCAGGACCCTCCCACACCACATGAGGCTGGAACTCACTAGTCCCCGTGGGTGATAGGCCGGGTGCTGAGCTTCAGTTAGGGTCGTCAACGAGATGACCGGACACGGTGCGGTGGCTGCATCAGTGGGCTCAAACGTGGAAACATTCGTGAGTGTGACGCAGGGCCCGCCGGCAGCGTTTCCTTCCGTGGCCCATGGGACACCCCAGGCGACAAAGAAGAGGTCAAAAGGAAAGCAAGAACAGGGTTTTAAACAGAATGAAGGCAAAACCTAACATCACATTTTGTGGGCTACAGCTTGTGGTACAGACAGCTCCTGTAGCGGGCCTCTGAGAAAACAGTGTGCTCGATCCTCACCTCCCTCTCCGATCTCTGAGTGGTCACCTCTGTCCTAATTCTCTAGCCTAGAGTTTGTGACCTTGTCCAGGCTGATTGGTATTTCCTGGGCAAACTGTAAGCAGCCTGCTTTGATACTTTCTGCCAGGCCCTGCAGTCTGCCCAAGTGACCCCTATGCAAATAAAGTGCGTGAGGACCCAGCCCGCCCTTGATGCAAATGAAGCATCTGTGGGTCCACTGAGAGGAGACGGGAGGGTTTACACATCTCCCTTCCCCATCTTGGCCGGGAGGGTCTTGCTTGTCAAGAAGTGGGGTATAATAAGCAGCCCCCCCTCACAGAAGTTTTTCAGACAGAAAGAAGCAGAGAGAGAAGGGAAAAGAGGGAGGGAAGAGGCAGTGAACGTAAAAGAGTCCCTGGTCACTGGCAGGGCCCCTGTGGGCAGTGAAAGACCCAGGAGGGGCCCAATGGCAGACTCACATGAGAGAAGGCAGGGTGGAGAGGAGGGTTAGGGGCAACCCCTGCTGTGCCGGGGAACTGGGGGACCCTGTGCTGAGAGAACTTTACTGTAGGAAGCCCCACATCAGGGACTGGGCGGAGCCTGCTCTCCAAGCCGCTTAGGGGACTGTGGCCTGTGGTGGCGGCCACTGCAGAGGACGGGCATCCTGTGAGGGAGCCCTGTCCTAGACGCCGCCCCCGAGCCCAAGGCCTTCAGCTTGTTGGCCACTGGATCGCATCAGAGTTCCCTTCCAAATCTGATTAGCAGCCCAGGCCAACAAGCGGCTCCAGGGACAAAAAGCTTCTTTCTGGGCTGGGGCCAGGTACCCTCTTCCCCCTGCTCTTCCCACGTTCCCCCCCCCTCCCACACACACACACACTAGGAAGCCCGGCCCTGGCCCAAAAACACGTCCATCGTCGAAAACTGACCAAGGACACTTCCCAGGGGAAGGCCACCACCCCCTGGCCCTCAGGCCTGCGGGCCGACACACAGGAAAGGCCCCGGTGGCTGTGGAGCTAGCGCGCATTCATGGTGATCCGTGAGTTCTGCCAGGTTCCCACGGGGGCCTGTCTTTCAGCAGATCTGCAGGCCTTTCCCGCAATGCCTCTGGGTGGACTGGAGCGGCCAACCCCCCGGTCGGTAAGAGTGGGGATGGGCGCCCTTGCTGGTGGGCGAACGCGCCTGGTGAGCGGAAACCTGCAGGGGACGTTGCAGCGCGCAGGTGCAGACGTTGGAGCTTCAATGAGGCTGTCAAGGAGTCTCCATCCGGACCGGACCTGACTGTCGAGTTGGCAGCGCGCATGCGCCAGCCCTTGCTGCCTGTCGGTTTCTTGAGTTGACGCTTCTGCTGGCTCCAATGAAAGACCAGGAAGGACCGGTGGAGATCATGACGGCGACCTTTAAGATGACGGTGACCTTTAAAATGTGCCCAGGGAGCCCTGGCTGCTGGCCCAGGGCTGGAGGGACAGCCGTCCCTCTCTAGAGCGCCAGGCTGCTGGGGCCGGAGTCTCTAGGCCAGGGTGCAGCCTCTGCTGCCGGAAGGTGGACCCCGTCCCCTTCAATCTGGGGTCCAGCCTCGGAGGAGGGTGGATGTGGAGCTGGGTCTGCCCCCTCCCACTTTCTGTGAATTGGCACGCAGACCTGGCTCAGCAGAGGGGTCTCTCAGCAGGGGAGCTGCGCTCGCTCAGTGAGTCCGCGCAGGTGTGCCGCTCCTGTGTGCGCAGGTGTGCTGCTCCTGTGTGCGTCGCCGCTCCTGTGTGCGCAGGTGTGTCACTCCTGTGTGCGCCGCCGCTCCTGCGTGCGCAGGTGTGCAGCTCCTGTGTGCGTGGGTGCTCCTGTGTGTGTGGTCGCTCCTGTGTGCGCAGGTGTGCCGCTCCTGCGTGCGTGGGCGCTCCTGTGTGCGCTGGTGTGCCGCTCCTGTGTGCGCCGCCGCTCCTGTGTGTGCAGGTGTGCCGCTCCTGTGTGCGTGGGCGCTCCTGTGTGTGCAGGTGTGCCGCTCCTGTGTGCGTGGGCCCTCCTGTGTGCGCCCGCTCCTACCTAGGTATCATGTTGAAAGCCCAGACGCAGGGAGACATTGACCACACTTAGACTCCAATGGGGTTGATGACACTTCTCACCTCATGTCACCGGTCAGGTCAGCTGTTTCTGAAAAGCTGTGCCACCACCTGAGCATAAACTCAGCTGTTTCCCCTCTCTCTGCCTTTGGACCACTGGAAATCTGGTTTCAATGAGATCTGCCATCTGGTGAGTTCCTGCGGCCTCGCTTCTTTGAAAACACTCCCTAAGCCCTGAGGGCCACCTGGGTTCTGTCTTCCCCAGACTGCCCTTTCCTGCTGTGGTGGGCGGGCCTTTCCAGACTGCCTGAAATATGTGACCCAGGGGCTGAGCCCCGGGGGGGTAGTGGCTGTGCGCAGCACTGCGGCCCACTGGGATGGAGGTTCAATTCCAGCTCCATGGAGCAAAGGCTGGGCCTCCTACTCCCACCACCTGAGGACAGTGATGCCCTCCCCCCAAAAAAAAAACCAAAAAAAATGTGTCCCAGGAGGAAGAAGGCCATATCCTCCACCCGGCCGCGGGACTGGATACAGGCCAGGGGACAGAGGTAGAGGGCCAGGGTCCTGACTCTGCGGCTAGTGCCCACTGAGGGGGCCAGCTGACTCAGGACATCAGTCAGAGGGGGTCCAGCATGTAGGAGTGGGGGCATTCACAGGCCCCCTCCAGTGGTGGCACAGTGGGGCTGGGGGTTGTTGAAGCATTCAACTACTTAGAAGGCTGGGTGTGTGACTCTCCCCAGCTGTGTCTTGGAAGGGAGGCTTCCTGGTCAGCTACTTGGGTCGCAACCACATTTGGAGAGTCTTGCGGGCTCAGTGCAGCATTATGGGCGTGGGGGTAGGAGGGCGCTTAATGGGTCAGGTCTTACGTTCTGCAACCTAAAAGACAGCCCATTGCTGTCCATAAAAACTCAAAGCCCATAAAAAATCAAAGTGGGGGCAGGGGCTGGCGAGGGACTCTGTGTCCACAGGGCAGCTGACCCAGCACCTGGAGGCAGAGGATGCTCACTCACTGCGGTCAGGTGGTCAGTCCCTTCAGCAGATGGTGGACATGTCCTGTGAGTGGCACACACCGATTCCTTCCTGGAGTTACAAGCCTGTGTTCTAGCCCCCGATTCTGTCCCCAGCCCCCCCCCACCCCCTTCCAGACCTGCCAGTCACTCCCACCCCCAGAAGCACCAAGTCCCTTCCAAGTATGTTCATGCTCTCCGCTCATCATCCTTTGAGAAAAGTGGTTACAAAGGCAAAGGGACTAGGAAGAGAGGAAGGACTGGGAGGGAAAGGGGGAGAGGGAGACCAGAGAGAGGAAGATGAGGGAGGAGACATGGGAGAGCGTGACACGGGAGAGAGACGTGGGACAGGGAGAGGGAGACATGGGACAGGGAGGAGGGAGAGGGAGACGTGGGACAGGGAGAGGGAGACATGGGACAGGGAGGAGGGAGAGGGAGACATGGTTGAGACGTGGGACAGGGAGAGGGAGACATGAGAAAGGGAGAGAAGGGAGCAGGAGACACACCAAGCCAGGCGAGGCCACGCTGGGTCTCCTCGACTGTCTGGGAGCGTCTGCTGCCCCCTGGCGGCCCCCTCGTCAGGAGCAGGATCCAAGGCCTGTTCCTGCAGGTGTGCTGGACTGGACTCCATGAGAAAGATGGGCAGTGAGGGTAGGGAGACAGGAACTCCGACAGGCAGGGCCCCGGTCTCAGCTTTCATCCCTGTCACTATCCCCCCCCCCCACTTATATCTCACTCCCTACTCAGTGGGGCTCCCCACCCCCACCCCGAGGTCCCCAGTTTCTCCTCTGTCCCTGGCCACCAAGCCAGTCTCTCTTTGTTCCCTTCCCCCTCTGTCTTTCCCTCTTTTCTCACTGCCGATCATGTGCCACCTTCCGTGTGTCTCTCTGTCATACTGTCACGGTATCCCTGTCCCTCTGTCTCCCCCTCTTCCTGGGCACTCTGCCTCTGTCTCTCCCTTTCTCACGTTGTCACTGTCACCCTCGCCCCACTTTCTCCCTGTCTCTGTGCTCTGTGCCTCTTGCTGTCACTGTCTCTCTCGGTCTCTCTTTGTCTCATGCCCCATCAGCCCTCTTTGCAGTCCCCTCTTTGGTCCTCAGATCTAGACCTGTCGTGGCCATTGATCGAGTCACCCACAGGAAGTGAACCTCTTCTTACAGGGAATCTTATAGGGATCTGAGGCCACCCATCCCTGAAGGGCCTCTTATAGTGTGGTAGCCGCTCCTTGCTGCAGTCTGTGCTGTCTGCCTTGTGGCCTCAGAGCAAAGGTAGTGTATGTGCGCCTGTGCACATGTGGTGTGCATGTGTGTGGAGGGGGGTGGTGGTGCATGCATGGAATGTTAATGGCTGTGGGTGTAGATGTGAGTGGACATGCATGTGCAGGGGTGGGTGTAGATGGACCTGAGCAGGCATATGTGGATGTGTGTGGATCTGGGTGAGGTGTGAGCGGGGGTGGGTGTGGTGTGTACATGCCAAAGCCTGAGTTAGAGCAGATCAGACTGGTGGGGGCCCCAGGAATTTCGCTGTTTGTGAGTTTTGGGGAGTAGGCCACCAGGCCTTTCTGCCTAGTCTTAGTTTGGAAGCATTCCTGAAACCTGTTCAGCCGCCCAGCCACGTGAAGTCCCCACAGACAGGTCGCTAACGACTATGCTTGCGGTACATCCACTGGGATAAGTAAGTTGTTTTTTTCTTTCTCCCATCACTGCCCTGGTGGGAGTAGGAAGCCAGCCTTGCTCCTGGAAAGCTGCTGCTGGATTTGAACCTCCAACCCAGTGGGCCGCAGCCCCATGCAAAATCACCATGCCATCAGGGCTCAGCCTCATACTGCTTTCTTTAACTATTGTTTTCAATATACCAATTGATAGAAAATGATTCTTGGGAAGTATAGAGAATTTGTAAGTTTGCTGTTCCAGCCACTGATTTGAATCTTTGAGTGGGTTTAAGACATGCCTGCAAATAAGGCTCCGAAAAGCTAAGCACCGTCCCATGTCTTGAGTGCTCAGGGCATTTGAAGGTGAAGAGACTTGCCTGGGGGAAGCTGGCAGACCGAAGAATGAAAGATTGAGGAAGGAGAAGCACCCCTTTGATTTTCGAATGTTGAACGAGTGGTGTGTGCCAGAAAATGGGAAACCATTGAAGCCAGGAAGAAACTCTCCCTTCTAGGAGTGGACATTAAGGGAGCTTGTGGGCAGCCTGAAATACTTGCTGGGGGACCGCCTGGTTCCCCTTGTTGAGCGGAAGTGAGAGAGAAATGCAGCCAAAATGAGAGGGGTGAAGTCTGGCCACTGACACCATGGGTCTGGCTCACAGGGACTAGAGGAAAGATGACAGCAGGTTGTCTGGTCTGAAGTCCAGGAGCTAGCACAAGGGGGCTGGGGCTGTGAGGCATGTGTGACACTGCCTAAAGGCAAGGCGGCCAATGGACACGTGGTGAGGCTAAGTGAGGCAGCCCACAGTGAGTTGACCAGAGCCCGACCAGATGAAGGAAGACTTCTGAGCCTGTGAATTGGTACAAAATGCTGCTGACTTTATGAATGGCACGTCCTGATTTGACTTTGCTTCTGTAGGCACTCACAAGGGTTTCACGGGAAGAAGAGTCTTCACATCAGAGACAATGATTTCTTCTTCGGAGCACTGGGTCAATGTAAGTGGGCAGTATAGAAACTGGATGCCCACAATGGGGAGGAGAAAGGCGTGAAGTGGCTGGCTTACAGACTTCATCGGGGAGGGAATATATTCATGGGATGAGCATGTAGGTGTTCACTGCAACTGTAGACATAGAATATTGTTGTTTTGCTCACTTTTAGAATGCTATGTTTAAACAAGACTGGTACATAGTGAATTGTATGCATTTTAGTTTTAGATATGAGGGTTTTTATTGGAGGGGGGCATCACTGCCCTCTGGTGGCCGTGGGAGCTACCCAACCTTGCTCCCGGAGAGCTGCTGCTGGATTTGAACCACCAAGCCAATGGGCCACAGCCCCACACTAAACCACTACGCCACTAGGGCTCAGCCTAGATATGAGTTTTAGTGTATGTAAAAGTATCAAGCTGGCAAGGGTTGGTCTATGGCATTTATATAATCTCTTGTCAATTTGAGCCAAGGGGTAGAGTCTGCCCTGTTGTGTTAGTCTGAGTTGGCTAAAGAAACAAGTTCATAGACACTCATGTGTGTAAGAAAGAGTTTTATATAAAAAGTAATTTTACATTAAGAAAACATGCGAACCCAGTCTAGATCAAGTCCATAAGTCTGATATTAGCCCATATGTCCAATACTAATCTATAAATTCCTCTTTAGACTCATTCAAAACATGCAATGATACCAGATTCAGGACGATCACGGGCCAGCGGGTGGGAAGTCTTGTGGATGCGGTGTCCGTGGAAGCATCTCAGCGCTACATGGGTCTCCACATGGCTCCTGCAGTCCCAGGGCTCTTAACGCCCCAGGACCCTCATGTGGCTTGTCAACGGGGCCGTCTCACTGGGAGACAAGTGCAGTGTCTGTCTGGCCTCCAGGGAGCTATTTATAAATGGAGTGCCTCTGAATGAGGTCCTCACACTGACTGACAGGCTAGACTCCACCCCTTTCCAAGATGTCACGCCTGTAAATCAGTCATAGCCAGTAATGCGTCCGTACGGTCATGGCCTTCTCCTGAGCCAGCTTTCGTCTTCCTCTCTGCTTTGTCTTCCTGTCCACGAGTCAAATGGAGCTATGCTGGTGGCAGCCAGAGCCGTCATGGCACGGGTTGTGTGAGTCTGAAGAGGAATTTGTAGACTGCGAGCAGACATCGGGCTAGCCTCAAACTTAAGGACTTAATCTGCGTCAGCTCCGACTGACGAGAGACACAGATTTAGGAACGCTCATGTGTGTATAGAGAGAGCTTCCTATCAAAGCGTGATTGCGTATTAAGAAAACACCCCAGTCCAGTCCAGATCCAGTCCATAAGCCTTATCGTAGCCCCTCTGTCCAATACATTCTAGGCTACAGACTCCTCTTCGGATTAATGCACCTAGGCAATGATGCCGAAAGCAGGAAGACACAGACCAGTGGATGGAGTCTTGTGCAGCCAATGCCAGCGGAAGCATTTCATCGCTGGTGTGGACTCCAGGTGGCTCTTCCACAGGAAGGGGGAGCAGCGAGAGTGTCCTGCCTCCAGGCAGGAAGAGAGGAAGTTTCCAGAATCCCGAGAAGCCACACCGACAAGGAGGGGTCATCAGGCTGTGACCTGATGGACAGGTCATTTTTAAAATCAGGTTAACAGGAAATAGTCAACTTCCCAAATAGATGAAAATGTCAACTCGTAGTGCATTTGGAGTCCATTCCACCAGGTCAGACTGTTGATCAGGTTTTCTATTTAGGGCAATAGATCTTCCTGATCAATCTTCCTGATGCCGTGACCCTGCAATACAGTTCCTCATGTTGTGCTGGTCCACACCATAAAGTTATTTTCATCACTATTTTATAACTAATTTTGCTACTGTTACGAATCGTAATGTTAATATCTGATATGCAGGATGCATTTTCATGGCTACAACTTGAACATAATTACAGCACAGCAATTAATCACAAAACAATATGTCATATATTGTGAAATATTTATTTCTAATTACAAATGAATGAAATCCTGTCTTCCAGCATGGTGTGGCATGGGTAGCAGTCTTCACGCTGGGAACTCACATGTGGGCATATCTGCATGTGGGAGGACCCACCTGGAGATGAAGGAACAGTGTCTAGGTTCCCAAGACCATCGGAAATACGTCTTTTCTGATGGTCTTAGGCTACCCTTGTGAAAGGGTTGTTTGACCCCCTGATGGTACTGATGGGAAAATTCAAGCTGCACTGAAGACATTAGCCATAAACAGGCCCCCAGAATTAACAAAATACCAATCAGAATGTTTCAACACGCTGATGAAGCATTGAAAGGCAGATACCTGGCCAAAAGACCTGAGAGAGATCCATAGTCGTCCCCATTCCAAAGAAACATGACCAGTAGGATGTGGAAATTATTGAATGGTATCGTTAATATCACATTCCAGTAGAAACTCTGCTGAGGATCATTCACAGTGGGTGCAGTAGTACCTCGATAGAGAACTGCCAGAAATGCACGTTAAATTCAGAAAAGGACAGGAAGCATTGCTAATGTCAGGTGGAACTTGACTGAAAGCAGGGGTTTCCAGAAATGAAGATGGCTACTTTCGTTTCATTGGCTTTGCAAAGGCATTCAACTGTGGGTAACATCGCAAAGAAGGAGAATTCCAAAACACTTCATGTGAAGCCTGTCCTAGCGCAGGACACAGAGGCTTGGATAAAAGAAGGGGATTTATTTAAGATCAGGGAAGGGGTGCCTCAGGGTTGTATCCGGATCTTCACCACACTTATTCAGTCCATATGCTGATCAATAGACTAAGAAGTTGGACTACATGAAGAAGGACGTCGCTCCGGAACCTAAGGAAAGCTCATTAGCAATCTGTGATACGCAGATGACATGATCTTGCTTGCCGAAGTGGGATCTGCTTCCAGCCCTTGCTGATGAAGATCGAGCATTGCAGCCTTCAGTGCGAGTGATAGTTGGCTTTATTGTGCCAACTGGGACAATTGGGCAGAGTTTGGTTGGCGGGTGACCAAAATAAACAAGGCAGCCAGCATCCCATCTCCCTCTTGCCCTCTGGTGATGGGCCCCGTGTGCTGCTGCTTGAGCTAGTTCTCTGCCTCAACCTGTGAGCTGCAGTACCTGTGGGCAAAGCCCACGCATGGGTCATGTTGCTAGAGCTCGAGACTCCTTTGAGACCTGCTTTCCCTCACGGCTGGTGTGCCCATCGCGGAGCTTGAGGCTGATGGATCCTGTGGGCTTGAACTGCTCGAGTTTGAAGGCCTGTCCAGGCCTGCTCAGCTAAGCTCCTGGCGGGCCCTGCTGCCTGCTGCCGGCGGGCAGACGCTGCCTGTTTTGCCTAAGGGCAGGCTCCGCGCTCTGCTTTCTTGCCCCTGGACTGAAGCCCGCTTGTGAGCATAAGAGCTGGACTTGGCCCTCTGTGCTGCTGTGTGGGCTAACTGGCCCTTATATTCCTTCTTGCTGTGTAAAGTAAGTGTCATGGTTTTGTGTCTCTGGAGAGCCCTGCCTACCACAGCGTGGATTACAACCCCGTGTGGAGAAGGCCCAAATCCTCACAACTGGGCCAGTAAGAGACCTCGCGACCCACGGAGAAAAGACGCAGGCTGTCCAGGATCTCGTTGTACTTGGTTCACAAGCAGTGCTCACAGGGACTCGAAGGGTACACTGTGTGGAGTCCATCTGCTGCGCAAAGCCTCTCTCAAGTGTTGAGGAGCAAAGATGTCCCTTCGGGGAGGTGTGCCACCCACAGCCATGGTGCTTCCCCCTGTGTCGGACACGACTCCGTGGCAGGGAGCTTGCTGCGGTGCAGGTGCACATTGCAGGTGGGCCATGCACGAAGAGGGAAACCGCAGAGGTGCGATGCATTGGCGTGAGGAGTACCAAGAGAGTTGGGGATTTCATCTGTCTTGGACGAAGTACAGGCAGAACGCCCCTTGGAAATAAGACTCCATTGCATGTCCTTCAAACATGTCAGGAAAGACCAGTATCCGGAAAAGGACATCAATGTCCAAGTCCGGCAATGGCCTTTGCCCTTCCCCCATTGTAACTTGCATTCCTGGAGCTAGCCACTTTCTACGAAGTATTTAACCCCCCCTCAGCCCCTGACCTTTTGCAATTGCCCAAGGCCACAGGGGGAATGACCCAACCATCTTGTATGACCTACCCCTCCCCAAGTATGACCTACCCCTCCCCAAGGCCACAGGGGCAACGACTCAACCTTCATGTATGCCCTGCCCCTCCCTGTTTTGCCTGACCTTTTCTGGGCCAATAGGGGGTATAAAAATTCCCCTCTGCCTTGACTGGCACGGCTTCACCAACTTACTTCCCCACAAGCTGTTGAACCCGTCTGCTTGCTCCCAATAAAACCTGCCTCAATCTCTCCTAATTCGGACTCTTCCCTCGTTTCGCGCACACAGTTCCTAACAACCATGCCTGGTGGAGAGGCAGCAGTATGGCCCCCAGGTTGAGGGGCCGCAAGGATGGCCTCAAACATTAAACACGTAGGAAGGTGGCGCAGGCCAGTTGAGGTGTCTTTCTGCCGTGTGCGGGGCGCTCTGCACGATACCCAACGAGAACCACAGCAAAGGGTTCCTCCCACAGTGGCCTCAAATCGTGGACTTCCAACGTTCCCTCGGAGCAATTCCAGCCAGACCTGGCCAAGCTCGGCCCAGACACAGGCACAACAAGGAACTGTGCTGCACCTCTTGCTGGGCCCTGGCAGATGAAACTGACAAACAGGCCAGTGAGGTCTGAGGCCTGAGGGACTGGCTGGCCAGCCAGGCTGGGTAGCACCTTAGGAACTCAAATGACACCCCAGCCTTCCAATTCCTGGAGCCAAGGAACCTGGAGACTTTGTTTAGCCCCCATGTAGGAAACTGTCAAAGTCCCCAGGGCAGTCCCCACGTGGCCCCTGCTCCCAGAACAGCACGCAGTGATACTGTGGAGTGACAAGGGCTGGAATGGAAAGTAAATGTTGAGAACAGAATGATGGCAGCCTAGCTACCAAGATGCTGGACACAATTGGTGTATGGATGTAAGAGCCCCAGTAAAACCTTTTCATTCAAATATACATATTTAAAATGCAGAGTGAGCCCCTCTGGGCGTTTCAAATACGCCTTTCTAAATAACTTTCTGGGTAAAGAGGGAAGGAATCTGAGCGCACAGCTATTAAGACACGAATGGCATCGAGAACCCTTGCCGAGAAACCCCCAGGAAGTCACCCAAGTGGAGCTCAGAGGACGGTTTCCGGGCTTTGATTAGAACATAAGCGAGATTAGCATGAAGTAATCAGCCTCGAAGAAAGAACCATAAAGCATGCCCAGCGTGGGTGTGAGGGGGGCTGCCGAGGGTGGGTTGACATGAGGAAAGTGGACTGCCATTTTAAAGCGTAGACTGGATCAGTGAAAGCCATGGCTGGGCCGTGGAAAGTGCAGACTTGACTCCGAAAAGACTGTCAGGAAGAGGAAAGGAAATGGGTGGAAACGCCCAAGAGAGGGGAAAATGGCGGTCCCTGACCGAGGGGGTTTATAGCTGTGACGTTGGACAATCTTGGTGGCCTGGTCACTTTGAATGCTGGATGAGGTGCCGAGCGTGTAGCGGGCACCTCCTGTGAGCCAGCCGGGTGCAGCGTGGACAGATGGGCTGAGCCCCCTCCGCTGCAGTGACGCTGACATTCTAATGGGACCCCAGAGGGGAGCCATGTCCAGGACAGAAGATGAGAAGGACCTGCTGGAAGCTCTCCACAGGACATCGGTGGCCTTTCAGAGTCCACGTAGGAGCCACCGGCTGCTTCCAGCACGCAGCAAGATGGGCAGCTCCCCATGACCCGTGGTGGACCCAGCCCCTCCCCTCCTACTGCAAATCTGCACTATCACGCACGGGACACCCGGGACGCACACAGCCACAGCTGAACACCCAGGCACACAGGTACATCACAATTGCACACCTGGACCCATGACTACAGACATACATTCACACACACACACACACACACACACACACACAACATACGCACAGAGATACGAAGGGGCTTAAAACAGTTTGCAGGAAAAATGGATTTGAAAGATAATGGAATTTCCCCACAGCCCCCTCCCCCTGCCCCGACACACAGATACACACAATCACACACACAGGGTCCTACAGCCACACACAATCACGGACACACACAGTCTCAGAGACGCCCAGTTAAAAGCCCAGCTCCCTGCAGAGTTGACGCCTGCTCAAAGTGCCCCTGGGAGCCTCCTACGTTGAAATGGTTTCCAGGAGTGGAGAGCCCCGTTCTTCGTCTGAGGAGCAGCTGGTGTTTTCAAACTGCTGGCCAGGACATACACAGTCCACACACAGTCCACTCCATACCCATGGCTGTCGCCGGGCTCTGACCCATGGCGACCCTCCCGGCTCGGGAGTGTTTCTGAGGCGGCAGGCCTTTGCCGGGGAAGACCGCGTCGTCTCTCTCCTTCGCTGCTTCCCGTAATGCTGCAGCTCACACAGACGCTGCAGACAAGCCCCGCAGGCAAGGCTTGCCTCCCCTCTGGTTGCTGCCTCGTGGCCCTCGGCGCTCCCAGAGTCAACTGCTGTTTTCCGCGGGTGTCATTATGCACTCTGTGTGCACAAGAAAGATGCACTGTTGTTTCTACACTTTTCTAAATGAAGCCACAGCAAGCCGTGCAGCAGGGGATTAGCATAGTAACTTGACATACTCCTCTCCGCGGGCCTGGGGGCTGCCAGGGCAGGCAGTCCAGTAATGCAATTCCAGGCAGCCACAGCTGCAAGGTGCCAGCTCCCAGTAAA
Organism: Nesogale talazaci; assembly: GCA_004026705.1. Lineage (NCBI taxonomy): Eukaryota > Metazoa > Chordata > Mammalia > Afrosoricida > Tenrecidae > Nesogale > Nesogale talazaci. The sequence goes on from PVJH01022423.1 coordinate 21,165, forward strand.
TCAGGAGCAGCAAGGACCTGCCTAACTTCATAAGGAGAATTTACTAGACACCTGTAGGGACTCCTATTTCTCGGTTAACCCCTGGAAGCCATCTGTTAGTCGGCGCTAGGACACCGACAGTGAGAACTGATTTCCTAATAGCCTCAAGTCTTTCAACTCATTAAACGGTGTCTTTCTCCACTTGACAAAAAGCTTCCAATACTGGGTTCATTGGGCTTGCTCTTGGACTGCTGGCAGGGCCTCGAAAACCTGGAGCCGCACAAGACTGCTCCAAATGCCAGCTGGCTCCTGCTTTATTCCCATCCGTGATAAACAAACAAAGGAACGGAGCATTAGAACGGATTGTGGTGCTGTAGAGACCACTCTTTTTAAGAGCGATTTAACGTTGGGCGTGTGTGGTATGTGACTGTTGCATCAAGAACACCACCGAAAAGAAGAATAGAAGAACGCAAACTTGGCCAGTGGTTGCCCTGGGTGAAGGAGGAAGACTGTGCTTAGGGGGCACTGAGTTTATGCTAATCATGGTGGGAGAATTTGGAAAAGAATATCAATAATGGATGTGCACCTCGAAGAGTATCATCAACGGCACTGAATTATACATGTAGAAGTTGTTGAATGGGAGAATGCTGTTGTGTATATATTTTTTGCCACAATTAAGAAGTAATGATTACATGCATAACAATGAGCACAAAGAAGAAAGTGTGCTGGAAATGATTGAGGGGATGATTGTACAGTGCTTCTTAATGTAATGGAATGATGGAATTGTACCACATGGGGATGAAGTGCCAGTAAAACTTAAAAACAAAAACAAGCCATCTCAGGAGTCCATCAGACTCGGGGAGCTCACAGGAGGTCACCAGGGCTGTGGATGATTAGGGGAGCAGCCTGCTCATGGTCCTCTCGTAGTGGAGCAGCTGGTGTGTGCAAAACTGCCTTGTAGTGACCAGTGACTTCTCCCCACCCCCCACCCCCCCAAGGTCCCGGGGCTGTTAATAAAGGAAGTAAACATGCATTGCTACAAAATACCCGAAGTGTCATTAAGCAGGAATATCAAAACATGAAGCTACTTTTTCTCCCCGGATCCTCCCTCTAGGTCACGGCCCATCGGTGGCAGTTATCCTGTCAACTTGATAAGTAGAAGGGCAGAGTCGAGCCTGCTAATCAGGTCACAAGGTCATACCCACCAGGAGGATTCTGGGAACTTCCTCTTTTTCTCCTGGGAGGAGGGCCCACACTCTCTCTCTGCTTCACATTCCTGGCGACGAGGCCCATGGAGCCGCGCTGAGGCAGTCAGAGTGCTGGAATCAAGGAGCCACGGGGAGTCCTGTGCCAGCGGTGAGATGCTCCCTCAGCCACTGCGTCTGCAAGACTCTCCACCCACCAGCTTGGGGTCTTCCTGCATGGCACCATTGCATGTGCTGCGTGAGGGAGTCTAAAGAGGAACTTATGGATGAGTATCAGACATCTGGCTAACCGGACTTCTGGGCTTAATCTGGACTGGGATGGGATGTTTTCTCAAGGTACAATTGGTCTTTGATATAAAGCGCTCTCTTACACACTGTGACAGTCACCTAATCTGGTGTCGGTTTGAGGATTAAGAGTGTGGGGGTGGGGCCTAGTCTGTTAATCTGGAGATAGACAATGAGACCTGTGTGTGGGGATGGCCTTCTTCTGAGAATTCTGGGAAATGTGTTCATTTCCTCTTGGAGGTGGGAGACACTATCTCAGTTCACTCCCTTGGAGATGCTCTACTGACAAGACACAAGGCTGACTCCCTGTGAGACATCCCTGAGGAGAAGCCACCTGGACCTACTCTGATGGAACCAGACCTCTGACGCCGGAAAAGCCACATGAAGGCCCCTGCCAGTGCGGAGGTGCTCATAGTGCCACTGGACCCAATGCCTTTCTACCCACTGTGATCGTCCTGCGATTGGCTTCATTGCATGTGCTTCATGAGTCTGAAGAGGACTTTATAGATGGACTTTATAGGACTTTGTCTGATACTTTATTGTATTGAACATATGGGCTAATATCGGACTTATGACCTTGTTCTGGCCTGGGCTAGGATGTTTTCTCAATGGTCAATTGCTCTTGCATATAAACCTATTTCTTATAAACAAGAGTTTATGAATTTGTTTCTGGAAACAAATCTGTTTCTTCAGAAACTAGCACACCATCCCCCTGCCTTTGCCCTGAGAACACTTCCCTCTTCAGTCCATGCCACACCAGAATGCTAGTCTGAGTATCCCCCAGGGACTGGAGTTGATTTCGTTTTCATGTTGCATTTGGGGGACAGAAAGATCTTAAAGAGGCAGGATTGCAGCTACAGGGCAGATAGGATCAGGTTGTCCAAATGAGATTCCCTTACAACAGTCCTTGCTGCCCTCAGAGAAGGACAGGTGTGCTGTCACGGTGGGGGGAATCCCTTGGGACAAACCCCCAGACCATCCTGTGTCCTTTGAGAAAAAGCTGTCGTGGGAATCCCTTTGGAACCCCATCCCCTGGACCACCATCACCTGGGCCCACAGGTCCCTCGGAAGCCACTGTTTTGACTGGACCTTTTTCTTTGAAGGGCTCCTCAGGAGGCTAAGACAAGGGCAGGGCTGAGAGACTCTCCGTCCACTGGCTGCAGACGGGTTTGAGCCCGCTTGGTTCCGGGCAGCCCTGTGCCTGGGTGAACAGGGCCTTGGGAGTGATGCTTTCTGACTCGCCTCTGGTGGCATTTGGGAGCCTGGTCCTGTCGGGGCACACCGTGGGCTGCTCACAACATGGTCAGCACTTAGAAACCACCAGCCGCTCCAGGGTAGGAGGTGAGACTTTCTGCCCTCCTAAGGAGTCACAGTCTGGGGGACCCACAGGGGGCACTTCTACCCTGCCCTGCAGTTTGCTGCCAGTCAGCAGAGAGGTTCTTGGCTTCCTTGTGTCATCTACGTCAGACTCGACACATCCTGTCTGAGCTCTCTCTGACTCCAGCCAGCCCACCTGGCCCACCCAAACGGAATCACCATGCACCAGGTGTTTACAGAGAAAGAAAGTGAGCTTGTCCGGCCTCTGTCCATCCCTTGTCCACATTTCTAGACATTTTCTGGGGCTGTGTCTCTGCCAGGAGGTTCAGCAGAGAGGCCTGGCCAGACCTCCTTCCTCCTGCAACACACGCATCCCCTACCCCAGGTGCCCTGGCCAGCCTTGGGCCCTCCCTGGGTGCTCAAGGTTTGGACCCTGACGCCCATCCTCCCCACACTCATTCTGTACCTGTGAGAACTCAGACCACACAGTGTGGCGTGGAGCAGACGGATGGACACCCACAGGGTGCTGGTGGGTGAGCTGGGCACACAGGAAGTGTCCTCAGATGCACACAGCTGCTTCTGGGTTGACTGCCCCTCAGGAAAGCCAGCCCCAGGGCTGTGGACCCGCCCCACCCCATAACGCCCTGGACTTGCCAGCTTGACCTGTGTGGGCAAGGGCTGCCCACAGGGTCTTTGGAGGGGTGGCCAGCTGGGTTCGCGGGAGCAGGCTGAGTGTGGTCCTTGAAGCAGAGGCTCAGAGCCAGCTGGGGAAGGGGTGGAGGCTGACCTCCAAAGGGAAACGCCACTTGAGAAGGTGACACTGGTGGTAGGGCCCAGTCAAGACGCACATCTGACTTAGAGTCTCAGGATGCGCTGAAGGCAGGCTCCGGGAAGGAACTTCGAGGATGGTTTTCTGTCCTTTTAACTGCCCTCACCCCACCCCCACCCCACCCCCTGTCCCCTGCTCGAGGCCCTGAGTCACACGAACACCCCCACCTGCCACCAATGCTGGGCCTGGAAGGAGCCCACCCCTCCTGCCACAGGGAGCAGACCAGCCCTTTGTAGTCTTCCCCCTGAGGGAGGGGGGAGGCAGAAGGGGGAGGAGGTTGCCCTGGTACCACGATAGGGATCGGCCTCTAGCTCCCATCTGTTCCCTGAACCTGGTGACAGAGATTTGGGCAGCTCTCCCCCAGGGCCGCTGCCCCGACTCCTGGAGCCTCTTCCATTCGAATGTAAATGCTCTTCAGTCAGACAGTGATGGATGTCCTCCTGCCCCCCCCCCCCCCCTCAGCCCCCTCACCCTGACACAAAGGCTTCCGAGGTCCCTGGGAGTCCTCCACCTGCTACATCTGCCGGCTTTGTTCCTTTGCCCCTGTGGCCCCGTCTGACTTAAAACCACACCAACCCTGACCCAGGCTGAGGGCAGCCTCCCAGGTAAAGCCACCTGTCTGGGCCTGGCCTACTCTGCTGGGTGGGGTTTTGGCTTCCAGGGAGACGGCGGGGCCAGAGCGCTGTCTTCACGTGGTCCATTGGAACTCATCTCCGCTCATCCTGTGCCCTGAGGAGGGGCTTTCTGAGCTAGTGTCCCGAAATGAAGGAAGGGACCCCTGGCCCCTGCTCTCCCTCGGTCTCCCTCCCCCAGACCATCAGGTGATCCCGCCTGCCTCTGTCCTATACTTCCCAGCGGGCCCAGCTGAGAACCCTGCTCCTTCCGAGCTCACCGGGGAAGGCCATGACCGGCACCCCACGAAGCACGTGCCAACAACAGTCCACTGTTGACACAATCGACACCTGACTCTGTTGGGAGCTGGGGACTGGGGGCCTGTGGTAGTGATGGGGGACGGCAGGAGGTGAGGGTATGGGGCCAACTCCACCCTTGGGAGAGGGTGTGGTCAGGAGGTAGCCCTCCATGGCGCTGACTCCTACTCCCCCCGCAAGGTTTCTCAGGGGTGTCCTATGCCCAGGTCCCCCCACCCAGAGGTGAACCATCCTCAAGGTCAACATAAGGAACCCCTCATTTCTTTCTTGAAGGCCCTTCTGGAACTTTCCCTGGGTGTCCACGTGCACCCCTCTAGTAGAGGGGTGGTGTCTTTCCAACTGTGGACATCTCTGAAAGGAGCTTCCAAGATGACCCTTGGCACGACTTCTGCTCAGATGGTGGGTTCATGAGTAGCAGGAAGAGTGTTGCCCCCGACACCATCCCTAGTGCTGGGGGCCCCAGCCCCTTCTTGGCCAGTCTGGACTCTGGCCCCCAGTGCAGGCCCCACAGACACACTGCCGGCCTGAGCAGGTTGAAGCCTACAGTTAGGTAAACAGATAATCACCTGTGTTAGTCCAGGTTGACTAGAGAAACAAACTCAGGGAGACTCATATGTGTGTAAGAGAAAGCGTTCTTTCTTTTTTTTTTTTTTTGAGAGAACTTTATTTCACAGAGCAATGGTATATTAAGAGACAGCCTCATCCAGATCAAGTCCATAAGTCCAATATTAGCCCATATGTCACATACCAATGTATAAAGTCCTCTTCAGACTCATGCAGCCCTGCAATGACAGTCCAGTGAGTGGAAAGTCTTGTGGATCCAGTGGCGGTGGAAGCATCTCAGCGCTGGCGTGGGTCTCCACGTGGCCCCTCCAGCTCCAGGGCTCTGGCTCCATCTGTGTGGCTCCATGTGGCTTGTCAGCAGAAATGTGAAGCAGAGAGTGTGTGTGTCCTGCCTCTGGAGAGGAAGACAGGAGTTCCCAGAATCCTCAGGAGAAGGCCAGGCCCACCCATAGGCCTCATTGGCTCTGACCTGATTAACAGCCTTGCCTCTACCCCGTCTCGCAAGTTGCTGGGAGATTATGAAACTGCCACATCATCCCCGGAGCCCTGCTGGGACCTCAAGTGGAAAACCGTCTTTGCAGTTGTGAGCTTGTCCATGGTCTCCCCAGTGGCCCTGACTTCGGTGACAGGTGACTTTCTGAGATGAAGGAGAGGCTGAGACTCAGAGGAGAAACAGATAAAGAGAGAGGCCATTGGTCAGCTGTGCAGCAGTGTCAGTTAGCTCACACTGCAGTGTGGGGCAGTACCCGGGCCAGCAGCTGAGCAGGCAGAGACCAGGAAGCCCCCTGCATCCTGAGTTCAGGCTCGGATCCCAGGACCCAGCTGGCCCATCAAGTCAGAGCATCTAGTCCCTAGCCCCTAGCCCCGCATCAGAACGCCACTCATCCCCTGAGCCAGCACTGGCTTCTGGACCCCACCCGGCGTGTGTGGGGCATTGGCTCGAGCCCCTGGCCAGCACTGGAATGGGCCAGGGCCCAAGCTCCGCTAACCTGCCCAGGCTTAGCAGGGTGGTGTCAGGGACGGCCCCTGACTGTGGTGAAGAGTCTGCTGTTCTGGAGGGCCAGCAGGAGAGGACTGTCCCGGAGAGGAGTGCCCCAGTGTCTGCAGTCATGGGCTCAGCTATCGTGCCGCTGTGAGGATGAGCCGTGTTCGTGGGGGGATGGGGAGAGGGGGTTCGTCCTGCTGCATGTAGGGTGGCTGAGTCAGAGCCTGCTGGACGGCCACGGACAAAAAGATGTGTTTGGCCGACAGGAGGGGTCATTTGGGGTTCAGTGTTAGAACTGCTCCATGTACCTCATGCACAGCCCCCCCACCCCGGGAGGGCTCCTAGGTGCTCTGGTGCTGCCACCAAGTCCAGGAGCCCTGGTGGTGCAGGGGTTAAGTGCTCAGTTGAGAGCCAAAGTGGAGTTCCAGTCATCAAGTGCTCCACGAGGGACATGAGTGGCAAGCTGCCCCCTCACAGAGGGCGGAGCAGGACAGCCTATGGACAGTCCCGCCCTGTTGGAATCCACACCATGGCAGTGGGTTTTGGCTGTGGGTGATGACATCATCAGGGGGTGGGCTGTCTCCCTGTCCTTTGGCGATGATGTCATCAGTGGGTGGGCTGGTTTTCTGTCCTGTGGGATGGTGATTTCATCAGGGGTGGGCTGGCTCTCTGTCCTGTGGGTGATGACATCACCAGTGGGTGGGCTGTCTCCCTGTCCTTTGGTGATGATGCCATCAGTGGGTGGGCTGGTTTTCCGTCCTGTGGGTGATGACATCATCATGACATCATCAGTGGGGGGGCTGACTCTCTCTCCTGTGTGATGATCAAGCTCAAGATGATTGAGGCTGTTGAGCATTGCATTATGGGAAGACGACGCGGAGAATAGAGTCACGCCAGCCAGAGACTCTGCCGCTCTGCCAGGTGGAAACAAGCACGTGGGGGGTGTGGAGGAGGTGGCACAAGGACAGCTGGCCGCTGGATCCCATCCGTAGTGCACATCTGGACAGACGAGCAGCTGCCACGGGAGCCACTGCCCAACTGTGTTTCCAACCGACCAGCGTCTTGCAAACCATCTGTCTGGAGGGGGAGGCATCCAAGGAAGTGCGCTCTGGGGGGCTGAGACATCGCCACATGGACGCCCCCCACTGCAGGGAGTGTGCACTTCCCGAGGCAGACCTGAGAGGACAGGGTGGGCGGCCTCCAAATCTTGCTGGGAACAGCTCCTAACTGCTGACCTCTCCGGCAGCCGTCCAAGGCAGGACTCCTGGTACTTCCACACGGTGGCACCCATACGCTCGGCTGCCCGGGGACTCCGTGGTCCCTGGGAGTGTGGCTATGTGCTGACCAACCACCAATGTGGTGGCAGGGGCCGGGCCGGGCCTGGGGCTCCCACTCTGCTGGGTCCCGGCCTTACAAGGTCTCAGGGTTGGACCAGGAGGTGGGCTGCCCCCTCTTCCTCCAGGGACCTGGTCTGTGAGCTGCTCCGGTCCAGGTGCCGGGAGGGGCTGGGACCCTCCCACTGCACTGACCACGTCCTCCCCTGCTCATTGAACTTACAGTGACTTCCCACTTGGGGAATCAATAAAGGCTTTGATCGTCTACTCATTGGCTTCGATCCTGGAGAGGCATTATGATCAATGATCCACTGCCAAAGGTTCTGAGACGTCTTGATCAATTATCCACGGCCAGAGGTCCTACAGGTACTGCCCTGGCCCCATTACCCGTTGTAGTAATGGGACTGCGCCCACCCACTCTGTGCTTGGTGCCACCCTGCTTCTGCCGTCAGGAAACCCCCTTCCCTGTACCCTGGTGGCTGCAGCACTTGCGTGCTGGAAGTCACTCTAATGCCATCTGTGATAGGTAGGTTTATTGTAGCCACCAGGCCAATAGGAACATGTGGATGAATCAGGTCACAGCTTGATTGGAGGCCAAAGAGATAAATAGCTCTGCAAGCTCCCCTCCCCCGTGGTGATCAGCACGTGCAGCTGTTTTAGCCATTTCTCTGCCTCAACCTGTGAGCTACACCACCTGTGAGCCAGGCCAACCTGTGGATGGTGTCCCTAGAGCTTGAGGTTTCTTCGAGACCTGCTTCCCCACGCCGCTGGTGTGTACGTTGCTTGGTGGATTCCACCGTCTTGCAGTGTCTGACGTCCCGCCGAGGTCTGCTTGCTGACAGTCGGTGCCCGCCCTGGTGCTTGCCCTGTGGACAGACTCTGCTGTCTGCTTGCTTGATCTTGGCCCTGGCAGCCCCTGTGAGTTCAAGGATTTGCAATAGATTAACTGCTCCATGGAAGTGAGTTGAACTGAGACTTCCGTACTGCTGTGTGAACTAATTAGCTGTTGTATAAATCTATCTATCTATCTATCTATCTATCTATTTATCTATCTATCTATCTATCTATCTATCTATCATCTAATCATAAGTGTCCTGGTTTCGTTTCTCTGGAGAACCCTGCCTAACACACTGTCCCTCACCTAGAGCTCCTCACAAGTGATGCACAGGCTGGTCCCAGGTCCCAAAGACCTGCCACCATGACGGCAGAGGCCCTTGTAGCTGCCAAGGTTCCTCTGTCCCATCTGCAATCTCTTCCTCGTCCATGGGTCTCTCGTTGTCAGAAGGGACCCTCAAAGGGATTCCGGGGTCTCGCTGAGGGTGGGATTCTGCACAATCCACCAGTCTCGCCTTGTGTGGTTCCTGAGGTTTGCACTTGGGTCAGGCTGAGTCCGGCTGGGACAGACTCTGCCAACCCACGGAGTGCTCCCCAGTCCCGTGCCAACCCTGTGACGGGCATCTGATTAGATCGCCAAGCTGCAACAGGCTTGTCCAGGCTGATTTTTCCCTAGTCCAGCACCAGGCCCCTCTTCCAGGCTAGAAACTTGGCTGAAACCTGGCCAGGATTGCAGTGGCTGGTGGGCAAATCGAACCCAGACCGCCCACGGAAGGAGGGGAGAATTCAACCACTGACCCACCCTGCCTCCGTAGCTTGACCTCCAGTGGCTCCACATACAACTACACTAATGAGTTCAAATCCACGATAGGGTCTGTTCTGGTCCACGTTCCATGTGCTGGAAACGCAGGCCTACTGTGCGTGGCTAAGCCAGACTTTCTCTATACCTGGCAGGTTAGGATGGTCTGTCACATTCCCAGCCTGCCGCTGATACAGGTTCTCTGCTTGCTCTGTCCATGGCTGCTGATGTCAGTGGGGCTTGGCTGATAGCAGAGAGAACCAGAAAGATGCTCACTCGTGTGTCCACCATGAACATTGCAGCAGACTGTGGCCACCACTCTGGAAAACGGACATTCCAGGGCTGTTCGTTGTGTGCATGCAGAACCTGCCCCTGTTCTGACCCAGGTCCTGCCTCACCAATCCAGCGAGACCAGAGCATGCACAGGGGTATGGATAAGAGTTCTTGACACATGCAGGGCAGATAAGCCCCTCAGGAACAAACTGTAATGGGAGCAGAGACACCAGGAAGGTAGGAGGAAGGTGTGGGAAGAAAGGGGGACCGGGTCACGAGGATTGATGCATAACCCCTCCCACGATGTATAACCTAACCCAGGGAGATGAACAACAGAAACATGGGTGAAGGGAGACAGTGGAAGGTGTAAGATACGAAAATAATCTTTATAATTTACCAAGGGTTCACGAGAGTGGAAGGGTGGGAGGGGGTGGGTGGGAATGAAGCGCGGAAACCAAGGGCTCAAGTAGAAAAAAAATGTTCTGGAAATGACAGTGGCGATGGATGTAGAAATGTGCTTGATACAATGGATGTGAGAATTGTTATGAGCGCTTATAAGCGTCCCCAATAAAATGATTTCTTTCTAAAACAGAAGAAGTACGATGGTGTTGGTAAAGAAATTGAAAGTCCCATGGACTGCCAGAAGCATCTGCCCTAGCAGAGCTACATACAGCGTGTGTGAGTCCAGGTGGACTAGAGAAACAAACTCACAGACACGCATATGGATGTAAGGGAAAGGTTTATATACAAGAGGAAGGGAACATTGAGAAAGCATCCCAACCCAGTCCAGTCCGAGGTCAGATGTCCGATCTTAGCCCACATGTAAACTCACGAAGCACGTGCAGTAGAGGCGTCCCGGCGCTGGCAGGGGTCTCCCCATGGCTCCTCGATTCCAGGGTTCAGAGCCCATCAGCAGTATCCCTTGGCAGTGGGAGCATCTCAGCACTGGCAGGGGTCTCTCTGTGGCTTCTCCGGCCCCAGAGGTCTGGTTGCATCATGTTCCTGTGGCTTCTCTAGCTCCTCCATTCTCCAGGAATGAAGATTGATCAGCATGCTGTCATCTCATCTTGTCAGGAGTTTATCGTCTCAGAGACTGAGAGTCCAGTTTCTCTTCTCCAATTGGGAAATACTGCGAGACTTCCCAGAATTCTCAGGAGAAAGCTATGCCCACACAGACGTCTCATTGGCTACTCATTGGCTATCTCCAGATTAACAGGCTAGACTCCACCCCTACATCCCAATCATGAAATTGACATCACGAATACATAACCGCCACACATGTGGTCAGAGAGATGCCGTGGTATGTGCTTTGCACGTGTCCTCCGGAATAACCAGTCCCTGGAAGAAGATGTCAGCAAAAATGGAAGACCCTCACAGAGACGGTCTGACACAGCGGCTTTAACAATGGACACAGACACAGCGACATTGTGAGGGGATGCAGGGTGGGGCAGGGCTCACCTTCTTTTATAACTTGGGGTTTAACAAGTGGAAGCTGACTCCATGACCCTTTGTGAGTCCTGGTAGACCAGAGACTCGTGTTTGCAAGAAAGAGCTTTATATACAAGAGCGATTGAATATTGAGAAAACCAGCCCAGCCCAGTCCAGATCAAGTCCCTAAGTCTGATATTAGTCCATACACCCTATACCAATCTATAAAGTCCTCTTCAGACTCACGAAACCCATGCAATGACACTGAAAGCAGGGAGATCACAGACCAGGGGGTGGAGAGTCTTGTGGATCCAGCGACAGTGGAAGCATCCAGCGCAGGCGTGGGTCTCCACGTGGCTCCTCCAGCTCCAGGGACCCAGGCCCATCACACTCCAGTCAGCAACATATTGCAGGGAGTGAGCCTGTGTCCCACCTCCAGCGAGCTATTTATCTCCTAGGCCCTTCCGAATGAGGTCATCAAGCTGGGACCTGATTGACAGGCTAACCCCCACCCCTTCGCTCTTGATCCTCTCAAGCTGACACCAGATGATGTAACTGACACAGGTCCTAACAACAAATACGGTGCCCTTCTCCAGGGACCCATCCCTCCTGAAACGGGATCACATGTGGCAATGAGGGTGCGGCTGGCAGACTTTTATTCTGCCGTACACGGGGTCACTCGGACCTGACAACACCTGACAATCACAGTCAAAGTGCACCCGTCACAGAAATGTGACACAGAGTCGGCTTTAGCAGACAGACACGCGTGCCCTCGCATCTGACGTCTGAATTCAGGGCAGGAGAAAGCTCTCTCTGTCGGCTGGGGAAGGTCCCTGGCATCAGTCCTCCTGGGCACAGGAGGCTCTCAGCGCAGGCACCTTGGGTCCACAGGCCACACTCAGCTCCAGCCTCTTCTTTCCTGGTGGTATTGGGCCTCCTCTTTCGCCTCCTGCCTCTCTCCTCCATCGTCTCTTGCAGGATTCAAGATGATGCCGGCCGTGATGCTCAGATCCTGTGTCAACTCGGCTGAAGGCAGTGGCGTTGCTCAGCCCATCCATCAAGCCATGGCTGGATGACACCTCCGTGGAGGCGTGGCTTTGTGTCTGAGAGAGCTTCTGAGCAGAGCTGAGCATTCTCTCGGCCCCTCCCCTTCTGCAGGCTCTGGGTGCTACCTCTGCTTTGTTCACTTCCTGCTATATTTCCTGCCCACGCCTGGGAGACATCAGGATTGGATGTCTTGGATTCGTTCTTGGATTCGTTCGGCCAGCCCCAGGCTCGTTCAGGAACACACTCACTGGCCTGTGGCCTTCTTGCTCCTGAGGGTCAGCCCCTGCAGCCATGGCCTTCACCCCACCTACACACTTGAACTGGTCGGCACTTTGCTGCCTGTACCATTGTGCAAGCCATTTCTTGCTGCAAACCAGTGATTCTCAGCTTCCCTAATGCCACGACCCTTCCATACAGTTCCTGATGTGGTGGTGACACCCACCCCCCACCATGAAATTCTTTTGTGTTGCTACTTCATAACTGCAATTTTGCTGCTGCTATGAATAGGGCGGTTCCTATGAAAGGGTCATGTGACTCCCAAAAGGGTCGCGGCCCACAGGTTGAGAACCCCTTCTAGAAACTCTTTCTGTCTGCACATACCGAGAAGGCTCACTGCTTTTCCTTCTCCACAGAACCCAGCCTGCCACATGGGCTGCACCCAGGGGCCCCTTTCATCGAATTAGGCCTGTAGCCTGGACGCCTGTGCTGTACCCCACCAGACCACACTGCGGAGAGATGGAGGCCTCGTTCCATAAAAGTCACAGCCCTGCAGAGACCTGCGACCCAATCAAGTTGACGCATGCCTGGGGGGCCCACAACGCGGGCCCTGATAGTGAGTGATTGAGACCCACCCAGGGGGGCAGGTCTGAAAGACAGGCTCCTGAGAGGCCACTGTCTTGACACTCCCTGAGGGGCAGCCTCCATGGCCCATGTGGGCTTGCCTGGCTCAGACTCAGAGCAGAGGCACCAGGACAGAGCTTGCCATCCTGGGAAGGGGTGGCTGGAAGGAGACTTCCGGGAGGTGGCAATGCTCTAGGAGCCCTGGGTGGTGTTCGAACCCCGCAAAGTGCTCACGAAACAGAGACCTGGAGCTCTGCTTTGCAAAGGTCACCGTCCTGAATGGACAACCCCAGCCCCCAGCCACCCTGTCCCGGGTTCTCAGGTGGCAGCCTTCAGGTGGCAGCACTGGCAGGCCCAGCCTGCAACACCTCATGGGGCAGAGACCAGTCTCCTGCGGTGGTCGTCCCCCTGCCCCCATTCTTCTCCATCGGCTTTGAGGTTCTCTCTCCACCTCCCCTGCCACTCCCTCCCCCCATGACTTGGTTCTACCATGGCACTTGGGGAGGCAGGCTTATTACACAACCTGCGACTGTGCCTGCCACTCAGGGGCACCCGGGCCCCACAGCCAGGGGGAGTCCGGCAGGTGAGGACGGGGCTGCCTGAGTAGAGACCCCTTGTCTGCTCTGTGCTCCCTGGATGCCCAGGTCCCCAACCGTCTCACCCTCCTGGCCGGCATGCTGGGTGAGGGGCACATCAGCCATATAGGGACCACACCTCACTCCTGGCGCTCTTCGTGAGCAGAGGAAGCGCCAGCGGGCAGTTGAGGGTGGGGCTGGATTATCATGGGTGGAAAGTGGGGTCCGGTGGGTGGCCTTGTCTTTCCAAATCCTGCCTGCAGCTTTGGAGATGTTGTAGCTTAGCGGATACTTAACCTCCGGTGCTGGCCATCTGTGGGCTGGCTGGCTGCCTGCCTCCCTGCTACCCCTCCTTTGACCAGATTTATGCCCCTGCAGGTCCAGTGCCCCCCCCCCCATTCCCCATCCCTTCTGTGGTATCTGTGGCGCCGGCTGGACTGGTCACTGCACAGGTGCCTGCAGGTCAGAATAAGCCTGTCTGTGGGGTCTCAGGGAGGATCTGTCCCCAGGAACTGGGGGCCGTCTGGGGAACGAGTCTGGGGTCCACAGACAGGGTCAGGTCTCAGGATGTCCCAACAGACCCAGGCCCTGGAAGGGGTGGGGAGAAGCAGCCAGTCTAGATCTTCACCAGGGTGTGCAGTGGCCACCACACGCCTGTGGGTTCTGATCTGGGGACCCAGGTGGTCAGAGAAAGGGGGCGGATGTGGCACCCAGGTGGGACACCTCTCGGCAGGCCCCGGGGAGACGGAGAGAGGCTGGAGGTAGAGTGTGGGGGGCAGAGACCAGGACGAGTGTGTACGGAAGAACCCTTTCATCTCATATTTTAAGAGACTGGCAGGCGGGGTTTCTGGGGTGCAGGGAGACCTTCACCCATGTGAGGTGAAGGTAAGTCTCAATGACACCTCATAATCCATATGTTCCCCACTGTGTACTTTAAAGTCTCCCCGTCAAAGCTGGGGCAGATTCTGTCTCACTCCAGAAGCAGACCTCCCTTTCTCTTCCTCACACCTCCCCGATGCAGGTATTCAGCTTCCTCACCTGGGACCTCAGGGACCTTAGTGTAGATGTCTGAGCCCCGTCCAGGGCCAGACACCCTCTGTCACAGCCTCTCTAGAAGACGGAAGGTCCACTAAGCTTCATAGCACCTGGACTTCAAAGCACCTGCCCTCAGCACTCCCCAGAACTTACCTCACCACAGAACATACCTCCCCGGCTTTGTTTCCCACGGACAAGATGACCCCCACCTGGGCAGGACAGAGTTTTCCTCTTTCTAGCACTGTTTCCTAGCAACCGCAGCACCAGTAACTTCTCTTCCCCTTTACAACCCACCTGCCTTCAGCTCAAATCATATATATATATATATATATATATATATCCTGCCAGCCCAGTACCAGGCACGACTCCCCTAACCTACACTCTGGGTTGAAGGACCTGCCTAGAAGCTCAAGATGCTTCCGCCCCCCTCTTCTCTCCCTTTCCCTCCCAAGAGGTCTTTTCCTTAATAAAGTCACCCTTTGCTTCAGGTCTTTGTCTGAAGTCTGTCTCACTTTACCTCTCAGTAGATACCACCTGCCTTGTGACCCAGGTAACTACTGAACATGCATGTCTTATGGCTACTTACAAACGTCCCAAAATGCAGGGGTTCCCTCTCACTTCTCCCAGTTCCACGTGTCCGGGGGACCAGCCCCACAATCGAATGGGTCCGTGGGGTGGTTGTGTAATTGAAGGGTAAACTTAAAGAGACACCAGGCATGAGAGCATGTGATGGCTCCCCTCCCAGACAGACATGACTTCAGCAGCCAGGTCTGCGCAGAGAGAGGGAGAGAGAATATATTTCCAGGCAAGGCTTATATTCCCTCAGGGGCCATACAAGCCCCCTGACTACGGGTAACCACATGTGCAACAGGAAGGGGTGAGCTCGGGTGTGAACCGGTAGGAAGGGGAAGCACTAGGGACATACATGTGGCAGGAAGGCCTACACTTGGAAGGTGGGCGGACTCCAGTCAAGAGGGAAGCCTAACCTTGGTCTCCCTGAGTTGGCTTGAATTTAGATGCCTTTGGGCTGTGCTTCAGGGGAACCATCTTTATCCTCATCAGAAGGGAGTGGGACAGACTCCAGGGTCTGATTGCTCCCGATGGCTGATGATAACCTTGAAGCAGTTGACCTCCAAGTGGATAGTCAGGGCCTTAGATTTGGTGTATATTATGGGGGGACAGCCTGGAGGTCACCTTTCTGTTTCCCACACATGTGGCCATCAAGAGGAGCTGAGCATGCTTCCATCA
>PVJH01022424.1:0-36610 GCA_004026705.1 Nesogale talazaci
GCCTCCCTTGCCACCACACGCCCAAGAGATCATTCAATAGTCCAGTTGCTGTCTCCAGATTTACCTATCCCAGATTTCCTATAAAAAAAGAACATTTTTAAAACCAAAGCAAGAGTAACTAAGTAAAACAGATTAAAAACCTAAACTGAAAAGAAAGAAAATATTAAAATCTAGAACAAATTAAAATGAATCATAAGAAAAATCACTTGGGAGAGTTCTAAATTTTGACCTAACTTCATCTGCAACAATTCACTTTCCCATGTATTCTACATGACAGTAAGGCACTTTACATCCCTGGCCTGTGATCAGAGGGGAACCATAGGGGGCTTAATCACGTGTTACTTTTTATTTGAAACTAAAGCAACTTTAAAACAGGTCAAAAGGAAGATTAAATGATAAGATGATACATTTTGACCTCTACATCTTCTGTAACCGACTTTCCGCACTGTCTGATGACGGGGCTATTCACAGCCCTCTGCTGTGATCAGGGGAGCTTCCCCAGAGGCTTCAGCCCTATGTGGACCCTGCCCGTGGACTGTGGTCATCCAGAGCCTTCTGAGAACCACCAGGTTTGCACAAGTTAAGCTCTGATGCAATTTCCTCCTGCGATTTGGACTACATTATTTAAAATTCTGGATCACGCAGGCCGGTGTGCATCTTCCATGTGGACTTACTTGCTGCTTCACGTAGATGGCTGCTTGTTTGAAAACCAGGTCT
Source organism: Nesogale talazaci (assembly GCA_004026705.1). Lineage (NCBI taxonomy): Eukaryota > Metazoa > Chordata > Mammalia > Afrosoricida > Tenrecidae > Nesogale > Nesogale talazaci. The sequence goes on from PVJH01022424.1 coordinate 718, forward strand.
TTTTTTTTAATGATTTTATTGGGGCTCTTACAGCTCTTTTAACAATCAATAATACATCATTTGTATCAAGTATATTTGTACACATGTTTCCATATTAATTTCCAAATATTTTCCACTTAAGCCCTTGGTATAAGCTCCTCTTTTTCCCCTCCTTTTTTTTTTTTTTTTAAATCATTTTACTGGGGGCTCATGAAAACCAAGTCTTTAAGACCACAGATGGTGCTGTCTGTCATTGCTGGACAGGATCTGGTTTCTTCTCCACACTTTGCTGTAGCACCCATATCTTCAGTGATTTCTTCATGAGGATGAACATGAAGCTGTACCATGTCATGAGAACTTAACTTAGTTTGGGGCTCCAATTATGTGCAAATCCAAAGTCCATAAATGGCTTGTATATGTCTGGTTCACCTTAGAGACATTATACTCATTTTATGTTAGGAAACATTATCAATCATCCCCCTACAACATCACTTTCCCTGCCATCACTGCCAGTCGTTGTTGACTCTTGGTGGCCCTAAAGCTCAGAGTGGGACTGCCTTTGTGAGTCTTGCAGCCAGCAAATCTTTGCAGGAGTAGAAAGCCTTATCCTTCCCCTGGGGAACGAACTGATGGTTTTGAACTGCTGACCTGTGTATGCTGTTAGCATTTTTACACTTTTGTTGTTAGGCGCCATCTAGTCAGTTAGACCCATAGCAACCCTCTGTACAACAGAAGGAAACCCTGCACTGCCCTGCACCATCCTTAAAAGGGTTCCTATTCTTGAGCCCATTGTGATGGTCACTGTAACAGTCCATCTTGAAGGCTGCCAAACATGATGCCCTTCTCCAGGGACTGATCTGACAAAGTATGTGAGACTAAGTCTTACCATCCTTGCCTCAGGGGAGCACTCTGGCCTTGCTTCTTTCAAAACAGATTTGTTTGACCTGTTAGCAGTCTATGGTGCTTTGACTGTTCTCCACCATCACAATTCAAATGCATTGATTCTTCTGTTCTCCTTATTTAGTATCTACTTTCACAATTCTTGAAAATTGACAGCTATAGATTTCTTGTCTTTCATCCTTGAAGTATATGATAGCCATAGGTTTTTTCCTAGCATTTTCCTCCTTAACATGTTTTCTAGACTACTTACTGTTTTCTCTGAATTGTTGTCTCTTATAAATAAAATAAAGTAACTTAGGCAAAGTAGGAATGCAATGTGGATTAGTTAGCATCTAATTTATCGATAACAATGTCACTTTTTTGAAATCTATACATTTTCTTAATAATTTTTACTATTTTTATTTCAGTGGGTATGATATTCCTTTGAACCCTTTAAACTTCATCCCTTTCTACTGTGGTTCCCGGCATCATGATTTTCATCACATGAACTTCAATGGAAACTATGCTTCGACTTTTACGTGGTGGGATAAACTTTTGGGAACAGACTCTCAGTATAATGCCTACAATGAAAGGCTGAAGAAATTGAAGAAAAAGGCTGAGTAGGCCTCTCCTGTAACCTCTCTGGATGATGGTACACGTTTCTTTGAACTGAAATTGTTGGTAGTACCTAACAATTGCTTCTTAAATGAGCATATGTCTTGGCTGATATCGGATAAACAGAACCTCTAACACCTTTTACTTATCCTCCTTATGGCAACTGTTTCCATTCTACATACAAGTCTTGGTTATGTACAAAGAAATATATATTTAAGTCTTCTTTTCAATGGGAGATTTTAAATGCCACTGGACAGAGTATTCATTGTTTTCCCAAAAGAAATGCCATAGATCTGACATTGAAATTGGTATTTAAATCTTTAAAATGTGTAGTGCCTATTTCAGAAAGTTACGAATTATGGTGTTGGGCTTATACTGAACTTTAGATACTCTAGAATTTCCCTAAAAAATCTAAATAAGTATCACAAGGTGAACCCGATGAGGGGCCAAAGCTGCTGAATCTCCAAGAAGAGCCACCCTTGGCAGGACTTGGACTCTGTCAAGATCAAGAAGGACCAGTTGGAGGGGCTCTCCTTTTCTGGAAGGAGTTCTCCTGATCGTAGTACACCACAGTAGAAACTTCCCTGAACAAATGCAAGTGGGATATTTAGTCTAAAGCTTCTCAAGTATTAGGTTTTATTTTTTTAAATCAAACTTTATTTCTATTTACACTTTGACTTGTGTGTATCAAGTTTTCATTGTTTTTAAATTTGTATTGAAATATTATCAATTGACTTGGTGTATTTTCACTTTGTGCTACTGAAATAAATGTGATTTTGTCTCATCTGGTTTCCATTTTTGAGCATCGTCTTTTGTCTTTTATTTGATTAATATAAGAACAGATAGATAGCATTATTCAGCTTTATAGAACGAGGAAATTTCCTTTGAAAGTATTTCATTTGCTCAGTGTTTCCTGGAAGTCTCAACATGGAATTTCCTTAAATTATTACAGGAAATTCTGTGACCTGATAAAGGGGAGCTTTTTTTTTTTCCATAGAAAATTTAGGTTTTTCTATCCAGATGACACAATTGCGCCTAACCATGGTTAGATCTGATTCTTCTCAAATAGTCAATGGAAACGAGAAGAGGATCAATGAGATGGGTAGACACAGTGGCTGTAAAATGGACAGCAGTACTTTAGGTGGCAAAGTGACCAGGCAGAATTTTGTTTCAATGTCCATGAGGTCCCTGTGAGCTAGAATTGACTCAGTGGCACAAGAAATCAAGAGTTAATCATTCTATTTTTTAAAAAATGGCTTCAATGTTTATTTCAATTTTATGGTGACCTTGGGTGTGAGAGAACTGCTTCACTGAATTTTTAGTGTCAGGTTTTTGAAAGCAGATGGCCAAGCCTTTCTTGCAAAGCATCTCTGGATGGACTCTAACCTTTAGGTGAACAGCTGAGTTCTCAGTTGTTTGTGATTATTAAGGTTTTATAATAACCATTTCTCAAACAGTTTTTCTTTTTTCTATAGTGAATGGGTATGTTAAGGTTCTTTAGAAAAACAAAATATATATGCTGTGTATATATTATATATAATGCAATGAATTAGCTAACTAGTCCACAGAACAGTACAGAGGCCTTAGTTCAACTCACAAGGGCTGTTAAGCAGAAGCTGAGTTCTGTAAAGCAATATAGGCAGTCTGGCCACAAGCTGCAAAGAGCAGGGCAGGTTACCAAGAGACAGCAGTCTGACAGTCCCCAGCTCAAGTGATTTACACATCAACAGGTGGTGAAGCAGGTCTCAAAGGAATCTCAAATGATAGCAACACCACCGGTCCCCCAGCTGAGAGTCCCACAGGTAGTGTAGCTTTCAAATTGAGGCAGAGAACTAGCTAAGCCACGCATTGGTCCGATTATCAGAGAGCAAGAGGCAGAGAGGCAAGGCTCACAGAGCCATTTATTTCTTTGCCCTTCAACTTTATTAATCCCACATGTGTCTATTGGCCACTTTGGCACAATAAACCTACCTATTACACTGGGTTCAGATAAGGAATTAAGAAAGAAATTTTAACATTTTACTTGTTAAATTTTTCCCTCAACTATATGTCTGCTGTTTCTTAATTGTCAAATTTTGGGGTACACTTAAATGCTATTTAGTTGCGGAATATCTTAAGGGATTATTTTCTACCTTTCATTCCTTGATCCTGGATATATAGACATCTGCAGTGGTACAAGCTTAACAAGCTGGTAATTGAAAGATTGGTGTTCAAGGCTAATCAGAATTCTCAGGAAAAAGGCCTACTAATCTTCCCAAATTTCCCTCTGTGAAAACCCTACAGTGCACAGTTCTACTCTGAAATGGCTGGGTCACCATGAGTTGGAGTGAACGACATTTGATAATGGTCTGCAGCACTCAGAGTCCTGGTGGCCAGGTAGTTTAGGGCTGCTCACTTTGAGGTCATCTGTTCAAGCCCACCATCCTTTATTTGGGAGAAGGATGAAGCTGAGCCAGTTGTCACCTAGAGAGCAGGAAAGGTTGTAATAGGATTTACTAGTGACAGGCACTTGGGCATTTAAAGTTAACCTGAATTAAGCTTCTGAGACGGCTTATAGTTTCAGAAACCATAGATAGGGTCACTATGAATTAAAATTGACTCAATGTACTCCATGGTGTTCTTTATTAGTCTTTAGATCGAAAGGGTCACTTTTTGGAAACAGTGCTCAACACTTTCTAACAACTTGCACTCTTAAACCAGTTAAACACTGAGCACTTACTCGACCCTGAATCCTACTACAGACTCTCAGTGCAGGTTTTAATTTAATTGCTATGAACCTTAAACTGTTCTGAACAGCCTGGGAGGAATTATAAGTTATTCAGTATCGTAGGATTGGTTACTTAATCTTTCTATTTTGAAAAGTTGGTCTCTTCACTATTCTGGGAGGTCTATGTCTAATATAAAAATTTCAGTTGATAATTCCTAAATGCTTTCCTTAGTTTATTTTCAATTTTAGAAAGTAGGTCCTTTGAAAAAGATGTCTCTGGGGGCTGAGCCCCGGTGGCGTAGTGGTTGTGCGCGGGACTGCGGCCCACTGGAATGGAGGTTCAATTCCAGCAGTGGGCCTGGGTCTCCTACTCCCACTACCAGAGAGCAGTGATGCGCCCCCCCCCCAAAAAAAAAGAAAAAGATGTCTCTGTACCAGTGGTCACTTAGAATTCAGTAACGCTTTCTTAAATATAAGAAAAATAATTGAATTTACTCGCTATACGTTTCCATGTAAAGTTAACCTAAATTAAGGTCCTGACCAATTTAATCTCTGCATTGACAATTGAAATATAAGAAAAAATACTCAAAACTGGCACACAAAAATAGGTATGATTCAAAGTGGTTTTCTTAAAAAGACTATGTCTAGGGGCTGCGCCCCGGTGGTGTACGTGGTTGAGTGCGGGACTGCGGCCCGCGGGCTTGGCGGTTCAAGTCCAGCAGCGGCTCTCAGGAGCAGCACTGGGTAGTGCCCACGACCACCAGAGGCAATGATGCCCCCAAAACAAACAAACGAAAAAAGACTGTCTAATCAAATCATACAAAAATAAATGAACTTCTGTATAAAAACATAACCATAAGCAATGAAATAGCATGCATTGGTGACAACTATTTAATAATACACAATTATGTAATAAAGCCATTTGTGTGTGGTGGAAAGTAAAATGATATTTCTTGAGAAAAAAGGTATGATTCTTATTCTAGAAAATGATGACAAAGATTTATTTGGATTGTATTAAATATTTTGAAAGATTACAGTTAATTCCATAGTTAAAAGACTGTGCTTAGTGGTGTGACAATTAACTGGTAATGTCGTTTACATATCCTAACTAACGACTTTTAGACTAAAGTGACCAGATTTTAACATTAGTAAAGCAGGCCACCATTGACGGGGGTGGGGGTGTGTATATATTCCCTTCTCATTTTCCTGTGGTTCCCTAGCTTATCATTCATTCTTTCCAAAAACAAGGGCTTTTTAAAAAACGCCATGGGACGTGGGGAAAATTACTTAAAAGTGGAACTTATGGTCACTTTAACTTAGACCATTAGACAACATTGGTTCTGTGACTGAGTCATCGTGCTCCTGTATACAGCAGTGTGAGACATTGCCCAGTCCGGTGCCGTCCTCCCAACTGTTTGTGTTTGAATCCATTGTGTCAGTCCTTTCTCCTTGAGGGCCTTCTTGTTTTTTGCCCCTCCACTTCACCAAGCATGATGTTCATCTCCAAGGGACTAGTCTGACATGTTCAAACTATATGAAATGAAGTCTCCCCATTTTATCCTACAAGGAGGATCTTGCTGTATGTCTTCCAGACAGACTGGTCTGTTCTTTTGGTAGTCCATGCTACTTTAAATATTCTCCGACCCCACACTTCAAATTTTTTCTTAGGCCTTCTCTATGCAGTGTCCATGTTTCACAGGCATATGAGGCAATTGAACATACTATGCCTTGGGTTGGGTGCACCTTAGTCATCAGAGTAATCTCCTTACTTGCAACAGTTAAAAGAGGTATTGTGCAACAGATTGACTCAATGCGATGCATCATTTGCTGTCTTGACGGCTGTTACTCTGCTTTCATAAATATTGGTTGTTAATACAAGCAAGGCAAAATCCTTGACAATTCTTTTCTAAATTTAATGATGTGAAGCTTTTGGGTCCTTTTTTCATAGAATTGTAACACATACTGGACTGCAATCCTTCATTTGCAAGTACTTCAAGTTCTCACCTTCAGCAAGCAATGTCGTGTCATCTGCATGTAGCAGGCTGTTAATAAGCCTTTCTTCAATCCTGATACCACATTCTTCATATAAGCCAGCTTCTCTGATGATTTGCTCAACATACAGATTGAAAGAGTATGGAGAAAGGATACAATCCTGATATATATCTCTTCTGATTTTTTTTTCTTAGAGACTGCCCCACCTTTCCTGATTTTAAACCATGCCATATGACCTTGCTCTATCTGTACAACTGTCTCTTAATCCATGTACAAGTTCAGCGTAAACACAATGAAGAGTTTTGTTTTTCTGGGGGGTGGGGGGACATCATCGCCTCTGGTGTTCGTGGGTGCTACCCAGTGCTGCTCCTGGGATCCCCCGCTGGATTTACCCTCGGGCCACGTCCTGCACTCAGCCCTCATAATGAAGACTTTGGAATTCCCATTCTTCTCTAGGTTGTCTGTAGTTTATTATGACTCAAGCAGTACAATGCCATGGTGTAGTCAGACACAAGTAAACATCTTTCTCTTATTCTCTGCTTTCAGTCAAGATGCAGCCTCACAGTACAACAAACTGATGGGCACACTAAGGGGCAGTTCTTAGTCTTATACCCAAGGCTACTAAATTTCAGATCCAACTTTCACATCTCCTTATCTGGAGATGGTGTCTAAGCCAGGGAAGCTCAACACATCGCTATCGCCTTAACTCTTAAGTCTAAACCTAAGTCTCGCACCAACTCTCACCCTCACCCGTCGATTTTGTAAATGTCCTGCGATCTACCCACACTACGTTTGCTATCCACTAATAGATCAAGATCTATGTAAACGCTTCATGAACTGGAGGATGTTTATTGTTCAGGAGTTTAGTTTCTAAACTATTTTGCCCAAAGGTACTATTTTCAGCCAATATTGGGAATGGTGATATGCCCTTGGTCATATGATTTTCCTCACGTGCTGGTTACTGACAAATACTGGTACCCTCCCCTAAAATTACCAGATATAAAATTGTTTATGTCTCCACAGGAAAGGGAGAGAGGGGCCAGACCTCAACCTGGTATGTCAGCCTTGAGGACAAAATAACAGCATGAAGCAGCAAACTAAGATATCTGCAGGCTAGCCCCAATCCCAGCTAGATTGAGACCCCCCCCCCCACCCTACCCCAGAAGATTACGCTACAGAACACAGCATTGAAGATAAAACCCAGGGAGAGTGGAGGGTTTGCCCAGACCACACAAGAGCAAACTAAGGGAAGGGGAGGAAGACAGAGAACCACATCCTGTCCCACCGACCCGGAGGATGACACTTCTGCTCAGAGCAGCCAAGGCACAGAGAGAACTACAGGGCCAGCCCCACCACAAGACATGACATCTCACTGACCCACACTGCTCAAGGGACAGCACTGGAGACAGGTGTGGGAATTGTGCCTGATCTGACCCCTCACACACCAGGGCAAAACACAAAGGAACTGCAATAGAACGGCAAGGGGAACAAAGCAACACAGTCCTGAGGAATCCTGGAAATAGACTTCAGACACAGAGAGCAGGGCTTGGCACCTCATCAAACCCATCGGAAAATTTATAAAGGTCAGCAGACAGACCTGGAACTATTTACAGACCTATCTTTTTTTCCCCCTCCCATCTCTATTTATATGAGATAGGCAAGATAAACAATCCTAAGGAGAAAACAATGGGAATGATAGTTCAGGGGGATGAGATTGGGGGTGGGGCAGGGATCAATGTATAACACCCCCTGGTGGACTCTACAATATTCTCCTATTTTCAGGTCATGTGTTTGCAGAGCCCTTGTCTGCTTTGTCTCATCAAGGCTGGAAGCAGCACAACTATAAATGATTGTCTAGCCAACAATTACTAGTCTACCTTTCATCCTCCTAGATTGGGCTGCTACCAAATTGCGGACAGATCCTTTCCCACCAAGCCTTACCCACATAGATATGAAAGTGCTGCCAGCTGTGCACAGCAGCCCCAAACCCCTGTCCAACTAGAGACCCTGCAGGAGCATCATCTTCAACCCTCAATTTCCAAAAGCATTTGGATGGCATCACTTGAAGGGGGAATGCTAGTGTGACAATTCAGAGCAAGGAGAAGGGAGAACACTGGAAGGAAGTCTAGCACAGAGAGAGGGGAAGGGTAGGAAATGCATATTTCCATTCTCAACAGTTTTCAAAAGGGAAGGAATTGCCAAGGAAGGGAGCAGAGGCAGCAGTATCATGCTGTGGACTGAAGACGTGGCCAGCCCAACCCATGACTGGATTGACCCTTGAGTTCTGTCTGCATGACAAGGGCACAGCATGCATGTGGGGTGCATGTGCGATGTCTGTTCAGGGGACAGCTGCATGTCATCCCAGGGGCTGCTCTCAGACTGGTTGAGATGCTTTTCTGTAGAATCTTATGGGGACCTTTAAGGAAATCCATTCAAGCCCTTTTCCTGTCTTTCCCTTGAATATCTTTTTATAACCCTGAAAAGAACCAAGAGAGGAAGGGTCTGAAGCTTCCTGTCACTCTGGTGACAGCATTTTCTAAAGAATGCTTTCTAATACATGAACTTAATGAAGTAACGAAAAGCTAGATAGAAAACACCATTGACTCAGTTTTAGAAAGCAACTGGATCAAATAATAACACCAAACTATAATTTATTTTGGTTAAATTGTCTGGAATACAGTCTAACTCCAGAGCTATTCTATGTTTCACAGTAGGAAATCACTTTTATTTTTGAGGTGTTATGAGAGGTGCTACAAAATAAAGCTTGATGTATTTGAACTAAAATAAGAAAGACTGACAAAGTGATTGAAAATATTTTAAAAGCAAAGTTTCTGATTACATATAAATAAAATATTAAAGTTTCTGCTTTAAACATTTTATGTTGAATTTCTTTTTTTGGGGGTGGGGGGGGCATCACTGCTCTCCGGTGGTGGGAGTAGGAGGCCCAGCCCCACTGCTGGAATTGAACGTCCATCCCAGTGGGCCGCAGTCCCGCACACAACCACTACGCCACCGGGGCTCAGCCCTATGTTGAATTTCTATTAGAATTTATAGCTATTTTAAGTTTGAATGTAAAATATTTGAATGTCCTTATTACTTATATGAATTTATTTTAATTTATTAAATACCTATCTATACCATCATTTTTCATACTGAAAGATTTTTATAAAAGCTGTGTGTATATATATATATATACATATATCAATAGCATATAGGTCTTTTTCTAATAGAGAATCTAAATTGAAAAAAAAAAAGAAACTAGATTGATTCAAATCTTCCACTTTCTTGAAATTGTTTGACAATCATTTGAAAGAACACTAGTCAAGTAATTCAGGGAATAAAAAGCCAGTTGCCCAGGCATCAGAAGATTTACAACAGTAAGCAAACAAACAAACAAAAATGCATTGGTGAGAATGGAGGGAGGTTGGAATGGAGACCCAAAGCCCATCTATGGACAATGGAACATCCCTCCCCCTCCCGCCCCCCCCTCACAGGGCAGTATTGAGTCAATCGGGGTGCAGTAGAGCATGAAAGGGTCACACTATATACCTCTGATCCCTTGAAGCCTACATACACACGCGCAGGCGCGCGCCCCCTATTAACATGACCCCAGTGCCACTTCCCAAGCTAGACTAGACTGGGGCACACACATAGGTATAGACAAGAGAAAATACTCACAACACATGGAACCCAGGAACAGGAATGGGGTCAGAGATAATAAAAGGGAGGGGGAATAAGGAAAGGTTGGGAGGAAGGGCATACTGATCGCAATGAATGGCCCATAACCACACACCTCCATCCAGGGGGAAGAACAACAGAAACCAGAGGGAAAGGGAGACAGCACTAGGCGTGAGATTTGAAATTAATTAACAATCTATGATCTATGAAGGAGCCATAAGGATTGGGGCAGTGGGAGAAAAGGGAAAAAAGAGGAACTGACCCCAAGAGATCAGTGGAGAGTAAATGTCTAGGAAGGAATCATGGGATAGATGTACGATTATGTCAGATACAATTGATGTATGGATTGTAACAAGAGTTGTAAGAGCCCCCAATAAAATGATTATTAAACATAATAAAGTTCGGGGAAGATGCTGGCCACAGCGGTGGAGCCAGGGGTAAGGCCTCCTTCTCATCGGCCTTGTAGGCAGGGGCTCTGGAATCCTCCTTGGATTGAAAATTCCAGTCGGTAACCAACACCATTGAATCCATTCAAAGCATGTCGTCTTGATGTATTGAGAACAAGAAACACCACAGCACGATCGTCTACCATTGGATGAAGTGGCGCCAGAGATCTGCCTATCCTCACCGTTTGACTCTCTTCTCTCTTGCCAACAATTCCATACAGAAATGTAAAAGGAAGAGTGCAGTCATATTTTGCTAGTCCTTTGCTGATGTGCTTCCTGAAACGCTGCTCTAGTAAAGGACTGGGATCTTAAAAGCTTACAAGCAGCTATCCCAGACTCAGTAATGGGTATCTACTCACCTGGAAAAGCAGGGTGAAGAAGAATCAGGACTAGAAGAATACATGGAATGTGTGGCTGATTGTCCTGGATGGCGCCTGGTTATAAACATTTGACCAAAGCTTCCCTTAGAAGTATCTTGATCAAAAAGGAGGAAATTCAGAAGAGAACTTCAAATTCTTCCTGACTTTGGACTCTCTTTCTTTCTTTCTTTTTTGGCTTTGGACTCTTTTGAAGGCTTGGGCAATGAACCAATTCCTGCAGTATTGCCCTGAAATAATTTAAAAATCTCAATCCCCAAGTATACCCTATACTATAAACAATATATATATACACAATATATACAATAAACCAATGACACAACAACAACAACCAAAAAAAAATCCCTCAAACTCACTGCCATTGAATCAATGTTGATTCATAGTGAACTTACAGGGCAGGGTAGAACTGCCACTGAGGCAGTAACTCTTTACAGGAGTAAAGTGCCCCGTCTTTCTCCTTGAGATGGTGGGTGGTTCCAAACTGCCAACTTTGTGGATCGTAGTCCAACTCATAAGCACTTTGTTACCTACAAAAACTAACAGTAGCAAAGATCTTAGCTTGTAAAAAAAAAATCTTCTTGAACATCAAGAACTAAGATGTCAAAATGAAAACCTTCCAGTGATGCCCCCAAAAACAAACAAACAAACAAAAAAAAAAAACTTTGGCTGAACCCCGGTGGTGTAGTGGTTGTGCGCGGGACTCTGGCCCACTGGGATAGAGGTTCAATTCCTGCTCACAGGAGCAAAGGCTGGGCCTCCTACTCCCACCACCAGGGCAGGGATGCCTAAAAAAATAATAATAAAAAAAATGAAAAAAAAAGTGAGAACCTTCGTTGGAGAGATTAGGTAGAAACCTTGATGGTCAGTGAGTTTTTCTGAGTAAGGAACAACTCAGGAAAGGCAAGTGAGAATGGTTGTATATCTCAAAGAATATAATCATTGTCACAAATTTGATCATACACATGGAAACTGTTGAATGGGTGTATATTGCTGTCAATAGTCTCAACAAAATAAACTTTAAGGAGAGAATCCTGTTTGGCAGGCATATCACAATAGCTGAAATTTTTTTTGTGGCATCACTGCCCTGGTGGGAGTAGGCGGCTCTGCCTTGCTCCTGGAGAGCTGCTGCTGGATTTGAACCATCAACCCTTTGGCCTGCAGTCCCACACACAACCACTACGCCACCGGGGCTCAGCCAATAGCTGTAATTTTCAATTCTTAAACCTTTGGAGAGGGCTGAGCCCCGGTGGCGTAGTGGTTGTGCGCGGGACTGCGGCCCACTGGGACGGAGGTTCAATTCCAGCAGTGGGGCTGGACCTCCAACTCCCACCACCGGAGAGCAGTGATGCCCCCACCCCCAAAAAAAAAAAAAAAAACCTTTGGAGAAAAAACTTTGGAAATTAAAGTAGTATGATAAATGAAGATATTGCAATAACCATGATAGTTAAATACTTCCACAACTTAATATATTTTCTTATTGGCAGTGGTCTACTTGTTAATATTATCCCAATCACACCCAAATGATCCTTGTTCCTGCTTTTGGATTATTCAAGTGTCTTCTTTTAGATTAAAAATAGACAAATAAATAAATAAAGTTCGGTCGCCTTCAGTTTGGACTCACGGAGACCCCATATTTGGCAAAGTAGAATTGTGGTCCATAGGGTTTTCAGTGGCTGATTTTTCTTGCAATCCTTTCTTTCACCTCATTTTGGCATTAGGAACAAATGGACTCCTGGAGTACGTTATCTGAACAATAATCACTGCTGTTCACGGTAGCACTATCTCATGCACTCACGACCATTGAGCCAAAGCCGACTCACAGGGACCGGCCGTGGGCCTCCAAGACTGTCATGTTTATAGGAGAAGGAAGCCTCGTCTTTGTCCCTCAGCACTGCTGCCTCTTTCAAACTGCCAATGATGAGAATTGCAGCCCAACTCAGAACCCCACCAGGTCTCCTATAGGGCAAACTAATACTGTTCCTTGTTTTTTGATTGAGATTATAAGTCTTTATAAAAGCAGACAACCACATCTTTCTCCTTCAAGCAGCTTCTGTAGTTAACCCCTCTTAGCACATCTCCCTGCTGGCCTTGCAGCTATCAGTCCAACATTCAATCCACTATGCCACCAGGGCCTGTTAACTGAATAATATTGTTCGTAGGTCTCATCCAGTTGTTTCTGACTTAGAGAACCCCCCTGGATAAAACACTGCCTGGTCCTATGCCATTCTCATACTTTTTATGCTTGAGTCCATGGTTGTAGCCACTGCACAAATCCATTCACCAAGGGACTTCTTCATTTTCCCTGTCTACCAAGTTCTTTTCCAGGGACCAGTCTCTTCTTATAATGTGGCCAAAGTAAGTGAGACAGGTTTTGACATTCTCTCTTGCAAGGATCATCCTGGCTGTACATCCAAGATAGATTTATTTGGTTCTTGTTGCAGTCTATGGTACTTACAGTATTCTCCACCAGAACCGTAATTCAAATGCCTCATTTCTTGTGCAGTCTTCCTTATTCATAGTCCAACTTTCATATGCATGCAAGATTATTGAAAGTACTGTAACTCACTCACGGCCACCAGTGAACTACAATTCACAGCAGCTCTGTAGGACAGAGTAGTACTGCCTCATGGATTTCCAAGTCTATAATTTTTCACAGAACTAGAAAGTCCTGTCTTTCTCCCAAGGTGCAGCTGTTGGTTTCCAACTGTGAACTTTGAGGATTGAAGCCCAATGCTTAACCACCAGGGTTTCTGTCTGAAAATACTGTGTTACACCTTAAATTCTGAGGATGAGATTTACAGAAGGCCATGGATAACACTAAGAGTGTAAAATCTATTTAAAGAGTCCTCCATTGAAGTTCTCTTTGTGAACAGTCTTATCCTTAGGTAGGGGGCCTTAGAAAGTGGATTGTCTCCTCCCCTTGCTTTCCAGGCCAGGAGGAGGCAGTCTCCGTAAGAGGCTCGCCTGGGTGTGTCCTTGATGGAAGTCACCATACTAGGGTCACATAGCCATGACTTATGCCCTGATTGCCTTGGTTGGAAAGCCCTGCACCTGCATCAATCTCTCTCTCTCTCTCTCTCTCTCTCTCTCCTCTGTTTTTGGTTTTGTTTTTGGCCTTGCATCAATCTTGTAAGTGCTTTGGTCCAATATAATCTATATTCCAATGACGCCACTTCCGCCACATGATGTATTGATCTGCCATCAGACATGAACTTGTAACAGTTTCCTTTGCCCTCCCATGTCATTTTTAAGTCCCTGAAGCTCATTAGACCCTTGCATGCTATCATGGCCTTGTGCTGGTTGTCTCTCATTCAGATGAAGTACTTTTGCCCATGCCTTTTCTTTTTCTTTTTATTAAGACTTAATAAATGTTCTCCTTAAATTATATTTAAGATTTAAGGTCTCCTCTGTCCTAAAACTTGGGCTTTTGGTATACCTTAGTACTCAAGTGACCTCCTTGCACTTCAGCATATAAAGTGTTCTTATGCAGCCAATTCACCCAATGCAACACGTTGCTGGATTTCTTTATTTTTGTATCTATAAGCTCAATATCATTATCCAAAACAAGGCCAAGAGCCACTTGTGGAGTAGGAAATAAACTCCTATGTACAAGGGGGTAGCCCCCTAAAAAGAATGGATTATTTTTTGAAAGCTACGTGTCTAATATTTTTCACAAACAAACTTTTTTCACCTTCAAAGTGCTCTCCATTACACTAAACACATCTGCCAAATCGGTGCTTCCCTTCTTGGAAACAGTTTTCAAACTCATCTTTTGAATGGCTAAGAGCATTTCCCTTGTTTTTTTTCTTCACCTCTTTTGTGTCGTCAAATCACTTTCCTTTCATATCCCTCTTCATTCGTGGAAACAAAAAGAGCTCATGCAAAGTCAGGTCTGGTGAGTGAGGTGTGTGGGACATGAGCAGCATGCTGTCTTTTGCCCAAAACAGGCACACTGAGATCGCTGCATGAGCAGGTGCATAGTCATTGCAGCAAAACTGGTCCCCCATCTCCCACAAATGAAGCCTCCTTTTTGGTCAGACATTGTTATGCAATCTTTGCAGAACCTCCAAACAGAAATCTTCATTAACCATCTGACCCGGTGGAACAAACTCCAAATGCACTGTGAATCGACATTTTTGTCTGTTCAGGAAGTTGACGGATGTCCAGAATGAGGTATGTCATCAATAGGCTTTTTCTCTTTCTTGAAATGAGAAAATCACTCCTTTACTTGAGTTTTTCCCATAGCACTCCCCTTGTAAGTTATGTTCAATATCACAACAATTTTTGCAGCCTGTTCCCCAAGCATGAAGCAAACTTCCACAGCTGCACTCTGTTCTCTTAAATTAGTCATCACAAGAAAACGAGATTTGAGCAAAACTGTTTTTACAAAAAAAATTCACCGTGACCACCGAAAATCTTCCCAGGCTCTGGGCACACTAACTCAGCAAATTGCTGGATGGTTGCCTGGTGGAGAAAATGCATACTGTGAAAGTTCCACCCAGTGCAGTTTCTTCCTCTGGGGGCATTCCCCCTTACATATTCAGTTTGAGATTGAAGATGAAACAAGTCCATAAGAACCAAAATATCACTTCAGTATATTACACTTGAATTTAGAGAGCCTCTCAAGAATGGAATAACAGTAGTTGCTATTGTTTTATCTCACTTTTTTTTTGTTTTTGGTTTTTTTGTGTGGGCATCACTGCCTCTGGTGGTCGTGGGCACTACCCGGTGCTGCTCTGCTGCTCCTGAGAGCCGCCGCTGGATTTGAACCGCCAAGCCCACGGGATGCAGTCCCACACTCAACCACTTACGCCACCTGGGCTCAGCCCTGTTTTCTCTTACTTTAGCATTGCCAAACACTTCCACCTTCACGAAGAATCCATGTACCTATTGCACTAGAGCCTGAAACTTAAGGGAGGGGTCTGAATAAAGTCAAGGCCAGCATCCAGAGCCCTCCCCCATCTTGAACTTTGTCATAAGTCTAGATGCTCACTTGAGTATGGTACACACATTTTGCGTATCTTGCATACTTGTGTGCACTGAGCTGGCAACTGCACAAATTCTGGGAAGGCCAGGAGTGGCCTTGACCCTGATCAATCTCCCTGATAAACTCAGAAAGGCTGTGAGTGGGAGTTTGCCTTCGAGCTGGAGAACTATGTTCACATAAAGGGCAGGTAAAGTTGGCCTAGGTTAATCTCATAATAAAGACTGATTATAAAGATCATCTATCACTTTTTAGCTTCTTTCCCATTCTTGCCTGTAGCATGAACAAGGAACAGGATTGGAGGTAGGCTAATTACCAACCTGTGATATGCAGATGGCATAACCTCGCTTGCTGAAATTAAAGAGGCCTTGAAACACTTGATGAAATCAAGGATCGCAGCCTTCCATATAGATTACATCTCAACGTAAAGACACACGTCTTCCTCCCCAGGGGAGGTTGCTTTGGAGGTGAGCACTGAAGTTGCAAGTTGGGGAGTGAGACATGCCTGATCAGAGCACAGGAGAACAAATGAAGGGGAAGAAGAGAGAATGGAGTACATTCTGGCCCACTGAGCCTTGGGATGATATTCTCACTCAGAATAGCCAATACACAGAGAGGACCATATGGCCGGCCCCACTACGAATCAAGACATCCCTCACTGACACAGGGTCCTACAGGGACAACAATGGAGAAACTGGGTCAGGATTTTACCCTGTCTGATCCAACCACACCATGGCAAAACACTAGGGTGTACAACAGAGCATGAAGTTCCCAAGGGAGTGACAAGGGTCTACTTTAGGGCCAGGGCGTGGCACCCCATCAGACTCAACCAGGGGACAGTCCTGGAGGTCAACAAACAGGTCTTGAACTATTTATAGGTTTTCATTTTGTTATTGTTTTTATTTTTTTTACATATATATTTGGACATGGCTTTTTTGGTTGTTATCATTGTTTTATTTTCTCTGGTTGCTTCATCTTAAGATGGCTGTTTTTTTTCTAGTACATATTATTTTCCCTGCAGGTCTATTTAGATAAGTAGGCTGGATGGACACTCTAGAGGAGAAAATAACAAGACTGATGGTTCGGGGAGGGAGCATGGGAAATGGGGAGGAGGGGGAAAGGAGATTGTGTTGACCAACTCAGGGATAAGGGATCAAGAAGTGATTCAAAATCAGTGACAAGGTGGGTGTGAGAGGCCTGAAAGGGATTGAGCAAGAGTAATGCACCAGAGAGAAAATAATCCAATGAAGGTTGAGCATGATAGTGAGACAAGAGGAAAGTAAAAGGAAATAGAGGAAAGAACGGGGGGGGGGGGGGGGAGAAGGCATTTATAGAGGTCTAACTAGAGGCATGTATATAAATGAATATATTTCTATATGATGATGGGGAAATAGATCAATGTACATATACTTACAGTGTTAGTATTAAGACAGTAGATGGGTATTGGCCCTCCACTCAAGTCCTTCCTCAATGCAAGAACACTTTGTTCTATTAAATTGACATTCCATGATGCTCACCTTCCTGACATGATCACTGAAGACAAATGTGTGCATAAGCAAAAGTGGTGAAGAAAGCTGATGGTGCCCAGCTATCAAAATATGTAGCTTCTGGTGTCTTAAAGCCTTGTAAGTAAACAATCAGCCATCTAGCTCAGAAGCAATAAAGCCCACAAGAAAGAAGCACACTAGCCTATGGGATGAAAAGGTGTCAAGGGGATCAGGTATCAGACATCAAAGAACTAATAACTATATCCTTGTAAATGAGTAGGAGTACAGATTGGGGACCCAAAGTCCATCAATAGGTAAAGTGACAGCCCCTTACAGAGGGGTTGTAGGAAGGAGATAAGTGCAGCAACAATGAAATATGCACCTTTCCTCTGGTTCTTAAGTGCTTCCTCTTATCCACTATCATGATCCCAATTCTACCATACAAATCCAGCTAGACCAGGGGATATACACTGGAACCAGAAACAGGGGTAATTCAGGACAGATGATTCTTTCGGGACCAGGGGTGAGAGTGGTGATGCCAGGTGGGTGGAGGGAAGATGGAGTAGAAAGGGGGAAACTATTGTAGTATCTACATAGGATCTCCTCTCTGGGGCACGGACAATGGGGAAGTGGGTGAAGGGACACATCGAACAGTGTATTATGACAAAATAATGACAATTTGTAAATTGTTAAGGGTTCATGGGGGAGGGGGAGTGGGGATGTAGGGGGAATTTGGGGAGCTGGTACCGGGGGTCTAGGTAGAAGGAGGCTGTTTCGAGAATGATAATGGCAACAAATGTGCAAGTGTAGTCTGCATACAATTGACATATGTATTGATTGTGATAGGAGTTGTATGAGCCCTCAATAAAATGATTTTTTAAAAAACTTAAAGTGAGGGGTCAAATAAAAATGGTTTGAAAATGATGGCAACATATATACAAATATGCTTAATACAATTGATGTATGAAATATTCTAAGAGCTGTAAGAACTCTCAATAAAATGACTTAAAAAATAAGCCCAACTCCTCACAGGTAGACCAATGATAGACCAATCTTCATGATAAATGGAGAAAAGGTTGAAAGTGTCAAGGATTTTATTTTGCTTGTATCCACAATCAATGCTCATAGAAACAGCAGTTAGGGTGTAGCTGAAGTTTGATTAAAACTTGGATATAAATCAAAACTCCAAGGGCACACATTCCTGGTCAAAATAATCTGCAAACAGGTGTTTTGACAATCAAAGAGATGTCCTTGCTAAAGAATGCTATTCTGGAGTTTGTTTTGTCTCTGTTCTTTGCTCTGTAGATTAAATATTTACAGCACATGGTTTTTTAGAAAATGTTGCTCCAAGAATGTTATTTATCAAATTAAAAAAAATTCTGAGTAAAAGCTTCCAGAAACATAATCCCAAATTTAAGTATGAATACAAAGAATAGACACAGCCCAGTTCTTTGCTGCATGCCTGAGCAAGCTGCAGTCCTCTGCTTTCTCATTCCATGTGATTCTTATTTCTCTGCATTTTCCTCCATTTACAACAACATTAGGGAATCAAAAGAGTAGTTACATTGGGTAAATATGCTGCATAAGATAACTGTGTTAGGCTGGGTAGACTAGAGAAACACGCATATGGATATAAGGGAAAGGTTTATATATAAGAGGAATGGGACATTGAGAAAGCATTACAATCCAGTCCATCTCAAAGTCATAAGTTCGATATTAGCCCATATGTCCAATACCAGTCTAAAAAGTCTCCTTCTGACCCACGAAGCATGTGCAATGATACCAGGACAATCACAGGCCAGTGGGTGCAGTCTTGTGTATCCAGCAGCAGTAGAAGCATCCCAGAGGTAGCAGGGGTCTCCTTATGGCTCCTCATTTCCAGGGTTCAGGGTCCACCAGCAGTACCCAGTGGTGGTAGAAGCATCTCAGTGCTGGCAGGGTTCTCTCTGTGGCTTTTCCAGCGTCAGAGGTCTGGTTCCATCAGGGTAAGCCCTCCAGCTTCTGTGGTTCCTAGGACTCAGATTCTACGTTGCCATCTTGTCTTGTCAGTTGCATGTCTCCAAGGAACTGAGTCAAGTCTCTCTTCTCCAATTGGGAAATACCACGAGACTTTCCAAAATTCTCAGGAGAAAGCCATGCCCACACAGAGGCCTCATTGGCTATCTCTAGATTGACAGGCTAGACTCCACCCCTACACTCCCAGGGCTGAAATTCACCCAGATCCGTGACTGCCACAATAACTTTAAAGTGTTGAAAGGAAAGGATACTACTTGAGAATAAAGATGTGGCTGCTACAAGCCATAGATTTAAAAAATACATTTATTGGTGGCTCTTATAGCTCTTATAACATCCCATGCATCAATTGTATCAAGAATATTTATACATATGTTGCCATCATCATTTCCAAAATATTTTCTACTTGACCCCTTGGTATAAGTTCCTCTCTTTCCCCCTTCCTCTCCCATCCTTCCACCCTCATGACAACTCGATCAATTATATATTGTTATTATTATTTCATATCCTACAGTGTCAATTGTCTCCCTTCACCCACATTCCTGTTATTTGTTTCCTTTAGTGGGGGGCTATATTTCTAAACTTGTACTGGATTCCCCCTTTCTCCCCTTTTCTCCTCCTCAGCCATCGCCCAACCCTCATGATATCACTACACCCACTATGTTCCTGAGGATTTTTATCTGTCCTGAATTCTATGTGTTAAAAGCTCTTCTCTGTACAAATGTATGTTCTCCAGTCTAGCCAGATTTGTAAGGTAGAACTGGGTCATGGTAGTTGAGGGGAGGAAGCATTGAAGGACTAGAGAAATGCAATATGATTTGATGGTTCAAGGTGTTGATGGTTCAATACCTTGGTTGAACCATCCCTTCTTTATGACCCTTCTGTGGGGAAATATCCAATTGGCTACAGATGGGCACTGGTCTCCACTCCAACGCCCCCTCGTTTACGTCAATATGTTGTCTGTTTTGGATTTTCTGATACCTGATTCCACGGATAACTTATGATCACAGAGGTTAGTGTGTTTCTTCCATGTGGGCTTATTTGCTTCTCTATTAAATTGTTGCTTGTTTAACTTCAAATCTTCAATATCCCATACACTGTATCTTATGATAGCCAGGCAGCATCTACTCTCTCCACCACATTTGCTTGTGTACCTATTTTCTCTTCGGCGATCATGTCAGAAAGGTGATTTAATGATGACTCATAGTGACCTATAGGACCAAGTAGAATTGCTCCTTTGGTAAGGTGACCAGTCAGTCCTCTTTGTAACAGTTTGTTCCATGTCTGGCAGCATTTTAAAATCAAATAAATATATTACAATACTATTTTTGTGTTCTATGAACACTCTTGTTGCTCCATGTAGACCAAATTTTTAATCGAGAAACCCAGTCAATGGTGTCCCACGTAAAATCTGGTCACTCCATTGGGTTCCCAAGGCTGCAAATCTCTATAGGAGGAGAACGCTTCCTCTTTCTCCCAAGGAGGAGTTGGAGGGTTTGCACTGTAGTATTTGGGGTAAGCAGCCCATTGGGAAACCCACTGTGCCACCAGGGCTCCTGTTTCAATGTAGGCTCTTGGTTTTGCAAAGTTCTTCAGACTGGGCCAGATATTTCCCTGAAGGCATATGTGTTTATCACGCTTCTCTCCATCTTTAATGCATGTATCGAGTAACAGTTTTCTTGAATTCTGTAATTGTGTGGTAACTGATCCCCGGGACACCACACAATGACGCTTCACATTCATGATTCTGTCGGCAGATCGCAAGCACATGCTGTTTTCCTTGCTGCTGGTGGCTTTAGAGTCATCAAGGGTGAAATTGCTAATGTTTTAGCTACGAAATTATGGTGATTAGTAGTTTTGAACTTATATCAACAGTTTTTTTTTTCAGAATTGTTATCAGAATTATGTTCTTGTCCTTACAAAGATTTTCTTTGGTCGATATAGAGGCAATACTAGAGAATTTTATTTGACCTCCTAGGAGGAAGGAAGCAGCATACAATCCATACAATCAACAGAAGGCTGCTTTAATGGTCATCAATGCCAAGCATTTAAAAAATTCTTGCCAGTGTCTAGGAGATTCTAAGAGCTTCAGCCTAAGAAAGTTCTGCTTCCACTCCATGATGATTAGATAGCAAGAGGTCCTGAGAAATGTCGTCTTGAGGGTTCCATGTCTTGACACCAGGGATCTGAGACAAGATCCATGATTGTACAAAAGATAAGCGTTTTAGAACGCCCAAAGTTCAATTGCAATATTCCTCTATTGCACAGGGTGTCTATGCCCTTACTACCTTGAAGGCGGCAGGTCTCCTTTATTCCACAGGATTGCTTTGAGCAGGAATTAACTTGCTGGTAGTGTGTTTTTTTCTTTATTTGTTTGCTTGTTTTTTTTTTAAAAGCAAATCAGATCAGGTGCATAAGGTTCTTATTGAGCGATTATTAAAATCACTGTGGAAAGATTTTAAAAGATAATTTTGTGGACATTCATGTAATCTAAGAAATACTATATTCAAACAACCTAGGACTATATTTGTCACATATTCTGTTACTAAAACTAATCCTTGCCATCGTTACAGGTTCTCTGGGGTCTAGAACAGGAGAAATTCCGTGGCAAGTTCAAGGTGACACAGGATCACACCTTGTGACACCGACTTTCATGATGCCCTAGGTGGAGACAAGCAACAAGGTGAGGTGGCAGGTTCTGAAACTTGTGTTTCAGAGAGAAGTTTCAGAATCCTTCACTCTTGGGAAATAGTTCTTTCTGGTTTGGCAGCATACTTGCTCTGCCTTGTGTATAGCCTCATGACCCCAGGCTGAGGACTTGGCCAAGTGATGATTGGGAAAGAAAGATCGTTTCTTCCAGAAAGAAGGAAGCATTAGATGTAGAACACAGAGCATTTTCTTTACCTTAACCAAGACAATAAACATTATTTAAAAATATGGTTCTAGCCTAAATATTACATTGCTGAAAGTGAGGAGGACTTCAAGCACTTGCTGATGTAGACCAAGGACTGCAGCCTTCAGTGTGGGTTACAGCTCAATGGAACAAAAACCCAAACAAAAGTCACTGCTACCCATCAAGGCTGACTCATAGCGACTCCCTGTGGGTGTCTGCCTCAGAGCTGCTGGTGGCTTTGAACTGCTTATCAAGAGGATTTCAGCCAAATGGACAACCACCAGGGCTCCATGTAAAGGCAGAAAGAAAAATAAGTTATCCCCCCCCCAAAAAAAAATTAAAAAATTCCTTGACAACTGGAACAATAGGTGACATCACTATAAATGAAGAAAAGGATTTTGTTAAATGAAGTTGTTAAGGATTTCATCTTGCGTGGATCCACAATCAATACTCATGGAAGCACAGTCGTGAAATAAAATGACACATGGTATTGGATAAATCTGCTGCACAAGAACCTTTTTAAGTGTTGGGGATAAAAGGATGCTACTTTGAGGACTAACGTGTGCTTGACTTCAGTCAGGGTATTTTCACAGTTTGTTTGTTTTCCTCCCAGTTTTCCCCCCGAGGCAGCAGTTCTCACCCTGTGGGTCGCAGTCTCTTTGGGGGTCGAATGACCCTTTCTCAGAGGTCACCTAAGACCATCAGAAATCATAGAGACACCACTTCTCTCTCTGTCTCCAGGCAGGCCTGCCCACATGCAGAGTACCCAGCCATGTAGACTGGTACCCATGGTACAACATGCTTCAAAACAAAATTTCATTTATTTGTAATCGGAACTAAATATTCCACAATATGTAATTGCATATATTGTTTGTGATTAATGGCTATGCTTTCACTATGTTCAATTTGTAACAATGAAAATATATCCTGCATATCAGATATCTATATTATGATTCCTAACAGTAGAAAAATTAAAGTTATGCAGTAGCAATGAAAATAATTTAATGAAGAAAAGTAAAGAATTTTATGGTTGGTGGGGGGGGGTCACCACAACATGAGGAACTGTATTAAAGGGTCACAGTATTGGGAAGGTTGAGAACCAATGTTCCAAGGTTCTGCAGGTTTTCACACATATGAGCTTATTGTGGAAAATAAAATAATCAGACTTTTCCAGGATTACTGGACACTGCCTCTGAATTCCAGGAGACTCAAAGCATTTGGAAGGCCCATCAGAGTGGGAGTACGTGGAGGTCACCTTATGGTTAGAGTCTTAGCTCAGTACATTTTAGTGAGTCCAGTTTTGTCACTCACAGCACTCTCTACTATTCAAGCTACTGTGCTTGGTAATGGGTTGTGATGGCCATGCAGAATTCACAAAACTAGAAATTATGGGCATCTATTAGAAAAATTAAATGGATCTGTATGCAAGGATTACTAAACTCTAAGGATACAGCCATTGGTCTGCAAACAGCCCCTGTGTTCAGCCAATGGCCATGTATCTCTCTGGTCCTCGTCCTCTCACCCCAGTAGTTCTTGTTGTTAGTAGGTGAAGATAACATCAGTAAAACCAATTCCCACTCTTCTTCATCTCATTATTATAACTGTGAGAAAGTTCACTTAGGAATACTCTTTTGTGTCTTTTTCTGAGGAGATCTACTCTATAGGGCAGAATCCTGTAAAGAAGGCCCTATCTTCTGGACGCCACGCATTTACACTGTGTGTCCCTGAAATCAAGGCCACAGACTGGGAACACGTGTTTGCTCATGAATGACTCACAGTCTCATCCAAAAAAAGCAAACAGAGCAACCTGAGGTCAAGTCGCTGAGCTTACAGGCCCTGCAGTCTCTTCACCAAGAGAGTCCTCCCCTAATGTAGATTTGATAAGAGGAGATTTCTACACACGTCGGGAGGGTGACTGACATGCCAACTGTAGGAGCAGGATATGGTGGCAGAAGGAAAGCCTACAGTCCTGATCCCATTAAGAATTGTAGGAATGAAATCTCTTGGTGGCAGTGAAATAAGGATAGAGAGCAAAAATGGAGACAGCTAGACCAGAGAGGGAGGTGGGAGTGGTTTCCTTGTATAACGAAGTGGGACTAGTATTTAGATAGAGAAGGTCCTGGAGTCATGTCTTATTTCTTAACAAAACACTTACACGGCTATTTCCCCAGAGACTGAGAACTTGTGTCATCTCGTCGGCTGCCATTTGCAATTGAGACTACATTTCACAGAATTCCTTGCACCTGATATCATCTGGAGGAAATGAGCATCCTCAGAATAAAATTCCCAGAATCCCTCATGCCCTAAGGTGGCAACTCTTAAATACTCACTTTGCACACGTGTTCAGTGTGGCCGCCCCTCTGATTACATTAGCCGAGGCTTTGACCTTCCTTCCAGGAGCCCCTAATAAGATTCTCCAGCATTGCCTTTTTGTTTGACTTGAATAATTCTTTCTCCTGGTAAAGACCGAACCCAGTTCCAGTAATAAAGATTTCAAAGGCTGTAGCATTACATTTTAAATTTCCTTTTGTTATAATGTGTATTTTCCCATGAATTGGAAAACATACTTAGTGATGATTAACGCTTCATTTAAGCTCAGAAAAATGCTCCCCTCAATTCATATATATATTCATAGTCATCAGTTGTTTCGTGTAATTATGGAAGTATATTGAAACTTGTTGAGTGTAGGTATTGCGTGTAATCCTATTGAATTGTTGATATTTGACTAAAATGGTAGAATAACAGGTACCAACTGATGAACAAATCTTTATCTCTTCAAATTTATGTATCCATCAATGAATATTTCTTTTCCATTATACATCATTCTCTAGGGGACATAAGGTTCATGAAGTCCTACCTTGTTGTGATTTATAATATATTATAGATTTTGTTAGATTAGATAAA
Source organism: Nesogale talazaci (assembly GCA_004026705.1). Classification (NCBI taxonomy): domain Eukaryota; kingdom Metazoa; phylum Chordata; class Mammalia; order Afrosoricida; family Tenrecidae; genus Nesogale; species Nesogale talazaci. The sequence continues at coordinate 25,672 of PVJH01022424.1, forward strand.
ATTTTTTAAATTTCCAAGAAGGAAGAGACACATAAGGAATTTGGGGATCAGATAACAGTAGAGTGTGCTTTCTTGTCCTTTTTGCCTCATGAAGGTTGTTAGAGAAGATTCACAGAGGAAATAATGTTTAGTTTGAGGTTAGAAATGGAGAAGGGTACAGGAGGAAGAGAAAACAAAATAAAGGGAACATATTTTCTAAGATCTGAAGATGAAAGTACATGGAACATAGGAAGTACAAACGGCCTCTGGTCTATGAAGGAGCTTCATTCCTGTGTCTTTAAAGTGAACCAAGAGCTGATGCTTCTTATGCAACAAGTTTGAAACCTTTTCATTGATTTAAAAATTGAACATGCAGCAAGTGAAAATGATTGTGATGAACAATTTGCTGCTTACAGGGATTGGTACAATTGTTTTAAAATGAGAGAAAATTTTACATATCACTAAAGAACAAGTAGAAATTGTCTGTAAGCCAGGTGTTTGTAGCCTGGGCACAAGCGGTATTGAAAAATTGGAGTAATGAGCCAAACTAGATTATGGTGTGCCTTAGAGTTTGTTTCTGAAGGGTATTAAATAAGGAGTTTTCCATGTGGAAGACTATGCACAGAAGCAACCTGAGGTGGAGGGGTGACCAAAGGATTTTGTTTCATTTTCTTTCACTTGGTTTTTTATTTATTCTCTCACATCTGCCCATTAATTTATTATATTATATGAGTCTCTTTTCTGTGTGGTGCTGTGTCTTCATTCCTTGTTGGCAGGTCAGCCAAAAATGGATTAGTGATCATTATCTAGGTAAATAGCAAAGGTGTTGGAAGGACGCCTAGAAAAAAAATTAGGGGATAAGCTAATTTCTAGGCAGAAGTGAAACGATATTAAAGAAGGAACTATGAGAGGTTTCAGTAAGTACTAAATAATACATCAGAAAAGCCAAGGAGTCAAGGAATGCTGCATCAAGTTACTGAATAACTCAAACATTTAAAGCTTGGAAAATTTTTTCATGCACTAATTTTGTTTTGTTTTTGTTTTTGTTTTTTGGGCATCACTGCCCTCTGGTGGTGGGAGTAGGAGACCCAGCATTGCTGCTGGATTTGACCCTCCAACCCAGTGGGCCGTAGTCGCGCGCACAGCCACTACGCCACCGGTGCTAAGCCCCATGCACTAATTTTGTGTAACTTGGAGCTGAACCTAATTTCTTTACCCAGTCATACATTTGATCATGTTTCCTACCATGTAGATTGTCAACAACTGGAAGAGTTATGTTCTGAATTTGTGAATTAAGTACCATATTTTTCGGATCAAAAGACGCACTCCCCTTCCAAAAGTGATGGAAAAACAAGGATGTATTTTATGATCCAAAAGTGAGTCACCCCAGAACTTTTTAGTATACTGGTAATTTTTGGTTCAGAATATATTTTTCTTGATTTCCTGCTCTAAAATCTGGATATGTCTTATGGTCAGGCATATCTTATAGTCCAAAATATATGGTCATGATTTAACTAATTTATTAAATGAGGAGTCCTGGTGGTGTCATGGTTATGTGTTGGGCTGCTAACTGTGGCATCTGCAATTTGAAATGACCAGTCACTCATAGACAAAGAGAGGAGACTTTCTACTTCCATCAAGAATTTAAGTCTTTGAAACCTACAGGGGAAGATCTATCCTGTCTGGTAGGGTCAGAATCAGAGTCAGAATCAACTCAGTGGCACTAGCAGTGAGTTTATTGCTGAATGGAATATCACATTCAAGTAAAATTTTACTGGTGATCATTCAATAATGGTTGCGGCAGTACATTGATAGAAAGATGCCAGGAATTCAAGCTGGATTCGGAAGAGATGGTGGAATAAAGGATATCATTGCTGAGGTCATATGGATCTTGGGCTGAAGACAGAGACTCCCAGAAAGATGTGTACCTGCATTTTACTGATTAGGTAAAGCGTTTAACTATGTGGATCATAACAAAATATAGAGAACTTTGAGAAGAATGGGAATTCCAGAACACTTCATTGTGCTTAGGGCTAATAGAACAATGCTTCATGGTTTAAAATCAGGAAAGGTGTGTGTCTGGGCTGTATTCTCTCACCATACTTAGTCAAACTGTATACTGAGCAAATAATCAGAGGCTGGGTTGTAGGAAAAAGAATGTGGCATCAAAATTGGAGCAAGATGGTATAAACTTGTGTGCGGAAAGTGAGGAGGACTTGAAGCATTTGCTAGTACCAGTGAGTTCATTCTAACTCATATCGACCCTACAAGACAGGATCGATCTTCCCCTGTGGGTTTCAAAGCCTGGTTTCTTTGCCTTGGCCTCTGGTCTCAGCCTGTCTCCTTTGCTCTGTCCCACAGTCTCTATGCAAGTCTCTGTTGCCTCAGGTCTTTATCTCCTCTACTTCAGAAAGAGATCTCATATGTGCTGTTCTGATGGTCCTGAGATTTCTCTTTCTTCCCCCAAATATGTTTCATCCTGAAAGCCAGGGGAGTAGTCCCTAAAACTCACCAATCCCCTCGAGTAGTGTTACATGTGACCTATTTAAACAGCTCCTCTCAATCCATGGCATGGCCACAGTGGCTACAAAGTCATTTGTGTTTATTGTGTCTGCAGAGTGGAGATGGTATTTCCCTGTAACACATGACTTCACCTTGGTGACTTCCTAGCACCCTTGATGTGATGGCTAAGAAGTTCGCTGCTAACGGCAAGGTTGGTGGCTTGAAACCACCTATTGTAGGAGAAAGACTTGGCAATTTTTTTCTTTCTTTTTTTCCATCAACTTTTTTTTAAGTAGATGGTTTTATTGGGGGCTCTTATAGCTCTTATCACAAGCCATCATCCATGCATTATGTCAAGCACATTTGTGCGTATGTTGCCATTATCACTTTCAAAACATTTCCTTTCCACTTGAGTCCCTGGTATCGGCTCCTCTTTCTCTCCTCCCTCCCCCAACCTCCCACCCTGGTGAACCCTTGATCAATTATAAATTATTCTAGGAAAAGGAGAGGAAATAGTATACCAGAAAGGTAGAGGGGAGAGGGGGAGAGGAATCACAATGATTGATTCATAGCCAACAGGGGATGAACAACAGAAAGCATGGGGAAGGGAGACAGCGCTCTGTGTGAGAGATAAATAACAGTATGCAATCTATCAGGGTGTTATGAGGGTGGGGGGAAGGGAGGGAGGAAAAGGAGGAGCTGATACCAAGGACTCAATAGAAAATAAATATCTAGAAAAGAATGAAGGCAACAGATATACAAACATGACTGATTCAATTGATGTATGAATTGTGATAAGAGTTGTACAAACCCCCAGTAAAATGATTTTTTAAAAGACACAAATATTTAATAAATTTCATTGTAATTTGTGAAATCCCTCTCCCAAATTACAAATTGTTCTCCTTCTTATATTTTACACCATATGATGTCTTCCTTCACGCACATTTGTGTTGTTTTTCTTCTTTTTTGGGGGGTGGGGTGGGGTGGGGTGGCTATATGTTGACCTCTGCAATTGGCTACCCCTTTCTCTGCCTAATTTCCCCACCTTCACCTTCCCCTCATAGTATTATTTTAAGGTAGAACTGGATGATTTTAGTGGGGAGTGGGAAAGAGGAATGTTGTGTGTTTTGTGGATGCTATACTAAACTTTGGCTTACTTGTGACTCTTGTGAGTGGATGTCCAATTGTCTACAGTTAGGGCAGTGGATCTCCACTCTTATCTCACTCATTTGCATCGGTATGATTGTTGTGCAGCTTTTGCATACCCGATCTTATCCACTGCTCATGATCACACAGTCTGCTGTGATTCTTCCATGTGGGCCTTGTTGCTTCTGAGCTAGATGACCACTTGTTTACCTTCAAGTCTTTAAGACTCTCTACCCTATTTTTTGATATCCGGACACCATCAGTTCTCTTCACCATTTTTGCTTATGCACACAATTGTTTTCAGCGGTCATATCAAGAAGGTGGGCATGCGATGATAAGATTCTTAGTTCTTTGAAGCCTGATACCTGATCCCTTTGACACCTCGTGATCACACAGTCTGCTGTGCTTCTTCCATGTGGCCTTTGTTACTTCTGAGATAGTTTGTTTGCTTTCAAGCCTTTAAGACCCTAGACATTATATGTTTTGATAGCTGGGCACCATCAGCTTTCTTCACCACTTTTGCTTATGCACACATTTGTCTTCAGTGATCGTGTCGGAAAGGTGAGCATCACGGAATGCCAATTTAATGGAACCAATGAGAAAGTACTTGAGTGGAGGTCCCATACTCATCTGCTGCCTTCATACTAGCCCTATAAGTATATGCACATAGATAAATTCCCCATCATCATATATAAATATATTTACCTATGTACATCCTGTTTTGGGGCCTCTATAAAGTCCTTTGACTCCCAGATCTTTCCTCTATTTCCTTTTACTTTCCTCTTGTCCCAACTGTCATGTTCATTTGGATTTCAGTAATTTCTGTCAGTTATATTACTCTTGATCAATGCCTACCAGATCTCTCACACCCTTCTCGCCACTGATTTTGGATCACTTGTTATCACTTTCTTTATCTCTTTTTCTGTGGTCTTATCTAATGTGTATAGCAGTCAGTAGACTTCTGTTTGTTCATCTTGTATCCTGCCATTTGCCATATTCCTCCATTTGTTCCAGTACTACCCATGTGGAATTTTTGATATTTTCCTTATATAAAATCACATCACCTGCAAATAATGATAATTTCACTTCTTCCTTTTCTAGGCATATGCCTTTGATGTGTTTTCTTTGCCTTAGGCTGTTGGTTAAAACCTCCAGAACAATGTTAAATCAGAGAAGACAAAGGCTATCCTTGTCTGATCCCTTTTTTCAGTGGGATTGTGTTCGTCTTTTCTTCATTGACTATTTTCATACATAGTTTGTATTGTCTTGAATTTCCTTCCATTTCTATCTTCTCTAGTGTCTTAAACAAAAATTTGTGTTGGATGCTGTCAGATGCTTTTCCCCCTGCATCTATCAATATTATCATGTGGTTCTTCTAGTTTTCATGTCAATTGGTAAATGATACTGATGGTCTTTAACCCTCTCTGCATCCCTGATATGAACCCCACTTGATCATGGTGAATTATCTGTTTTATATGCTTTTCTATTCCATTGGCCAGTATTTTGTTAAGTACTTTTGCATCAATGTCCATTAGGGTTTTGGGTTGGTAGTTCTTGATTCCTGTGGGGTTTCCTGGTTTTGGTATCAGTTTTATACTAGCGTCTTAGAAGTTTGAGAGTTTGCCTTCTTTTTCTATGTTTTGGAAGAGTTTGTGTAGGGTTGATGTCAGTTCTTCCTTAAATTCTTGGTAGAATTCTCCTGTGAAGTCATCTGGTCTAGGGGATTTTTTTGGTGGTAATCCCTTGATAATCTTGTCTATTTCTTCTACTGATATGAGTCTGTTGATCTTCTTGACATCCATTGAGGATAGTCTACAGACTATCAAGAATCTGTCCTTGTCTTCAAAGTTGTTGAATTCATTGTAGTACAGTCCTTTGTAGTACTGTGAAATTGTCCTTTTGATTTTATTAGTATCTGTTTTAATGTCTCCTCTTTCATCTCTTATTCTTGTTATTGAATTTTGTTCCCTCCTTTCTTTGAGTAGGTTTGCCAGCACTTTGTTCATTCTGTTGATCCTTTCAAAGAACCAAATTTTAACAGTATTCATTTTTTCCATAATTTACTTATTTTCCCTCTCCTGAATCTTAGCCCTGATTTTTATTATTTCTTTTCTTTTGCTATTATTAGAATTGTCCTGCGGACTCTGCTTTAGTTGTTGTAAATTTTGTGCCAGCATATCTATCATGAAGTTTTCTCTTTCAGGTGTGCATGTATTGCTCTGATGACTGCCTTTGCTGTGTCCCATATGACTTGGTATGTTGTGTTTTCATTCTCAGTGGCTTGTAAAAATTTCTTAATTTCTTCTCTTATCGGAGCTAGTACACCCTCTTTTTGCATTAGAGAGTTAATCATCCTCTAATTATTTGTTTTTGTTTTCTTCATCTTCCTCTGGTTGATTTCCAGTCTTATGCCACAGTGGTCATGATACCAAAGTGCTTAACTGTATGTAGATTTCCCTTATGCTTCAGCATGTGTTCTATCTTCGAATATGTGTGCTGTAGGCTTCAAAAGAATATGAGTTTTAAAAAATTGGATGAAAAGCTCTGTAAAGGTCTATCAGGTCAAATTGTCTAATTGTAGTGTTCATATCGCTAGCCTCGTCTTAGAGTTTCTTTCCCTGTGATCTCTCAGTCTCAGAGAGCAGTGTATTGAGCTAACCTACTGTAATTATTGAGGCTGTGATTTCTTTTTTTCATCTTTTGGAGTGCTGGGCTGATGTATTCAGCGGGTCTCTTGTTCAGGAATTATATATTTAAAATGTTTATTGGTTCTTTGTCTAGTGTTTCCTTGAGCATTATGTAGTGTTTCTCCTTATCTGTTTTTATGGCTTACACTTTGAAGTCAATTTCATCCAAGATTAGGATTGCTAACCCTACTTTTTCTGAATTGCTGCTTGCTTGGGAAACCTTGCCCCCAGCCTTCGCTTCTCAGCCTAATTTTTGTCTGTAGTCTTGAGAGGTGTCTCCCACGTGCAGCAGATTGTTGGGTGGTATTTTCTAAGCCAGTCTTATCCTCAGTCTTTTAATGCCTGAGTTCAGTCCATTGATATATGGGATTATCATCTCCAATTGTGGACCCTGTGAAGCAATCTTATACCTTTTGTGTTGGGTTTTTCCCTACCACCCTTTCTTTTCAGTGTGTTCTGCATATGTGTGTGAGAGTGGGTCATTCTTGACTTCTTTCCACCCTTAAACCAATGCTATCTGGGGGGGGGGATGGGGCTGCTTTTTCTTTATTGCCCTCTGGGGAAAGTTGCTTTACAGGTTGGTCTCTTATTTATGTTTGGTGAGTGGATATTTTATAGGGCTAGGTTTATTCTAATGTAGTCTGAGTTTTTTCTTTTCTGGGAAGACACTTGCTTCTCCATCTATCTTGACAGATAATTTGGCAGGGTAGAGTGTTCTTGTGTTTGTGTTATTTTTTCAATTTTTGGCATATATTATTCCATTCTCTCCTCATCTTCATAGTGTCTGCTGATAGGTTTGAGTATATTCTTATTATGGAAACTTTGTGTGTGATTTCTTGTTTTTCCCTAGCTGCTCTCATGATTTTTTCCTTTACCTCAAAGTTGAATAGTTTAACAATTATGTGTAATGTTCACTTCTTGGGATTCATTCTAGCTGGTATTTTTTCAGTCTCCTGAATGGTTGCCCGGCTTTCATTCATTAAGCTGAGGAAATTTTCCTCTAAGAGTTCACTCACTATTGTTGCAGATGACTTCTTTGGTGTATCTTCCTGTGATAATCCAATTATTCTGATGTCATTCCTCTTCATAGCATCAGGCATAGCTCTTAGATTTCCTTCAGCTTCTCTAATGATTTTATTAGATTATTATTCATGTTTGTCAAAGTCTGTTTGTCTGTCCTCTAAGTCACTAATGTGGTTTTCTGCTTTGCCCAGTCGATTCATGAGGTCTGTGAGTCTGCTGTTGGTTTATGTTATCCTGTCCCCTAGTTTTTGTATTTTCCTTTGGTGTTTGAACTTATCTTTGTCATTTCATCATTTTCCCTGTATTGTTTCCCTCTAGCAACATTCTGAAAATTTCTTTCTGTGGCAAATCATTGTTTGCTTTCTCTCTGCATGTCGTTAGGTGCAGGACATCTTCTGCCATTGTCTTTTGTTTCTCTTGTTTTTATGTTGAGGTCATTGGGGTTGATTGCTGTTTGTGTTACATTGCTTTAGAGGAGCCAGGTACCATTTTCTAGGGAGTCAAAGAGCACTGGCTCTCTCTGGGGGACTCTTAGGAATGCTTCTTCGAACAGCCTGTGACTAATTTCACTATTGAAATTGCTTACCGCTTTATCCTCCTGTGGTTTTATTCTTTCTCTAACCAACCAGTGTTCACTTATTTTGGGGCCAAGTGGGGTGGTCCTCTCAGGGGACAATGGCTGAATTGTGGACCCACAAGGATAATGCTGTACTGAGTGATCTCACAAGAAGTCATGATGGTGTGGCCCCCAGCAGCTTGGGAGGCCACAGAGGGTATGTGGGGGGTTGCCAGCTTCAAGGGCAATGCCACAGAAGGCTGGGGGGTTGCCTATTTTTGTGTAGAGTACCACAAATGATGGGTGAAATTGCCCTGGTGAAGCATATTGCTGTGGAGTTTAGGCAGAGGTTCCCACAGCAGCATGGAATGTTGCTGAGTGCTGGCTGAACTGACTTCGGCCATGTGAAGCACTAAGGTCGACAGTTGGCCTCAGTTTCCTCAGTGACATGGGACCACAGAAGGCAGATAGGAGCTCCCCCAGCCACACAGGTAGGAATTCACCAGAAAGAAGTTTGGTAGAATATTCCCTGGTGGATTTCAGGCGGACTTTCTCAGCCTCGGGATATGTTGCAACATGGTGGAGCTCTTCTAGCTGGGTGGAGCAGGTGTAAATGCCCTAGGCCAGTGGTTGGCAAATGGCAGCTCATGAGCCAAAGCTGCTCTGAAGTAACATTAAAAACATTTGAAGGTTATTTCAGGTTATGGTGATTTCATTTGTTTGGAAAAACATTTAAGGCTCTTAAGTGATTTTAAAGTTGTAAGGAGAGACAAAGTTGACTCTTCAGTCTTAAGAGTTTGCTGACTCCTGCCCTTGGCAGGGCAGTGGTCTGGAGGTCCACAATGGCAAGTGAGAGAAAATGGAAGAGATGAAGAAGAAAAACACCAAAGAACAGTTTCTGCTGAAACTGTGGGAGAATAGAGAGAAAAAAGGGAAACAACAGAAACCAAAAGTTGAGCCCTGATCCCTCACTGGGGCTGTAAGGGCTTAGTCCCTTCTCTGAACCAGCAGCAAGTTGTGGCTGTGTTGAGAGAAAGCCCCAGCACTGGCTACAAATGATCCCTGCTCCAGCCGAGACAGTGCCAGGGATAAGGTCAAACCCCAGCCAGCCTCCACTGTGATAAGTCAAAAGTCCCCAACCTCTCAAAACCTTGTGAATCTAGGCCTACCCATCTTTGTGATGCTCTCCCTGAGAACCAGCACTGTTGAATTTCTCTCTTAGTGCCTCTCCTGGGCTCATTTCTGGTGCGTGCCTCTGGTATGTGCTACTCTGTCGCCATCTTCCTGGAAGTCTCCGTAGGCATGTGCTTTTCCAGCCCCACTGGATCATACCTGGACAGTTTTGAGGCATCCTACTGACCTCCATATTTACCAAATCAGAAACTCAAGGGCGGTTCTACTCTGTCCTGTAGTGTCATTGTGAGTCAGAATTGGCTCAAGGCAGTGTGTGTCAATCATTCCAGCTACCCACCAGGTGGCAGTATCTCAGAAGAAGTAAATCCCAGAGAAGTATGTCGTTTTAGAATATATTTTAAAACAATACATTAAGTAGCTGGTGCCGATGTATCTGTTCCTCACAGCGGGCTCCGTGATGTCACATTGGTAATTTGAAATCACCATGTGTGGGAGGACCTAAGCCATAGAAATCAGCAAATATTCTCAATCAGAGGTTTTTTTGTTAGCATTTCCTCACAGAAAGCCTAGTTAAACATTTGACAGTATTCCAGTGGATGAATATAGAGATGAGGATCTGTTGAATTTTAAACTCGGCTTGGGAGAAGGGGCCTGGGATGTAGGAAAAGACAGGCTCTGGATGTGCATAAAGCAGTGGTGAGGCAAAAGCAAAGGTTTGAGGAAATTAAGTATGTTCATGCGAATGTTCAGAAGTGACATTGAAAAATATTGTGCCCGTTTTCTCATTCCCTACCCAACCTATCTCTTCTCACTAACTCGAAATATAATGTAGATTTCTTATTAGGTTTAACTCAGGGTACACAAAATTATATATTTGAGACTTGTCATGCATGGTTTTCTATCTAGCAATCCAGACTGAGTACATACAACCTTTACTATAATTTCCTAGGAAGCCACAAACAAGTCAGGCTTCATCTAAAAATAGCCCGGAACTAAAACTTGAAAAACCATGTTTTAGCGTCTTTGTACGAATGCCATGATGTATGTGGTATTCCCAGTAATATGTGAGTAGCTGTACCAAATTTAGCTGTGCAGAGACATTTTTTGAAAAAAGAAAAATTCTAGAATTAAAGTATTTTGGATATGAAAGAGACCTTAGAAAACATAAGGGACAATATTTCTCTTTTTAAAAAAATATTTTATTGGGGACTCTTTCAGCTCTTATCACAATTCATACATGCTTCCATTTTGTTAAGCATATTTGTACATATGTTGCCATCATCATTTTCAAAACATTTTCTTTCTACTTGAGCTATTGGGATCAGTTCATCCCCTTCTCCCCCTCCCTCCCTTTTGATAATTTATAGATTATTATTCTTTTCATGTCTTATGCCAACTGCTGTCTCCCTTCACCCCTGGGAGGGAGTTATATGTAAATCATTTGGGTTGGTTTTGCCTCTCGCTTCCCATCTTCCCTTTATACTCCTGAAATGCTGCTCTCATTGTTGATTCCAAGGGGTTTTCTCTTCTGGGTTCCTTGTGTTGTGAGCTTTTATCTGTACCAGTGTACATGCTACAGTCTAGTCAGATTTGTAAGGTAGAATTGGGGCTATGATAGTTGGGGGGAGGAAGCACTAATGTATTAGAGGAAAGTTGAATGTTTCATCTGTGCTATACTGCCCCCTATCTTTTTCTTGTGACCCATCTGTGAGAGGATGTCCAATTGTCTATAAATGGGCTTTGAGTCTCCATTCCACCCTCCCTCTCATTCACATCGATATGATTTTTTGTTCTGGGTCTTTGATACATGATACCTGATCCCATTGATATTTCATGATCACTCAGGCTGGTGTGCTTCTTCCTTCTGGGCTTTGTTGCTTCTCAGCTAGATGACCACTTACTTATCTTCAAG
>PVJH01022425.1:0-36606 GCA_004026705.1 Nesogale talazaci
TTTTTTTCAATATGTAGATCTAAAATTTCACACAGCTATCACATTTAATGATATCAAAAGAATACAAGTAATTCAAAAAACTCTGGTCCCAACCATACATGTTCAGAGGTGTCATTATTGTGGGGAAATGATGCTATTGGGAGGTTCTACTACTTGCCTGGGTTTTAAGACTGAACTTTCCAGGATCATCAACAGGCTATTATTATTATTTGTCTGAGTGATTCAAAATATCCTTTAAGGATTATAAATTGCCTTCAAAATTCAGAGAAAAACACACTCATTTCAAATATGGCAAACCAAAACATCAGACCAGACCTGTCATTCCCCAAAGGGAAAATTTCTCATCTTTTGATGTCAATGACCAGAGCAGATGAGCAGGGTCACCCCCCTTCCTTCCACCCCTTCCTTTTCCAGTCCCCCCTCACCCCACTCAGTGGGGCAGCTCCGCCCTTACCTCGAAGGGCCTCCTTATGCTCTCCCTCCAGGGCCAGTCGCTGCTCTGCCAATTTCTCTCTGAGCTCCAGCTCCCGGGCCTTCTCCACCTGGGGGCAGTTCCAGGGCCACATCACTTACCTGCTCATCAAACCTGAACTGGGTGATCAGAACTCCAGCCCCTCTTCTGAGAGGTGGGAAAGGACCCAGGTACAAGACTCCCATGTCGTACGGCAGCCTGGAGAACATTGCCATCTGCAGGGGTCAGAGGGTCCTTTGAGGTCCTTGGTGCTTACTCCTCCTGTCCCAAGGCGGTGTCCTCTGCTTGTGCATACTGAATGGAAGCTCCTTCGCTCATAAGGCTGCTTACTCTAACCAGGCACTGGGTTTTCTGGGATTCTTTAAGCTCCACTGTGGGGTTCTGTTGCTGGCCTCTGGAGCCACATGGAACCAGTCTCTCCCTCAGCCTGGGTGACCCTCAGAGATCTGAGCATAGTGACTTTGCCCCCCAAATTGTACTTCTCCCACCTGAACATACCCAGATGTTTTCGTGGCCCCCACTTGAGATGTTTTCTACTTTATTACCTGCAAGAATTCGGCTTACAGGCACACCCAAATGCAAGGGACAATTTCAAGAGGGTTCTGGTCCCATTGGCTGCAACAATGAGTTCAAACAAAACAATGATGAGGATATCCCAGGACTGGACACCTAACAACAACAACAACAACAACGACAACAGTTCCAGTTTACTGACCACCAGTCCCTGCTCTGCTCCAACCCTCCCACAAACAAAGCTAAACCCAACGCCCTTGAGATGATGATAGCAAGCCTCTAGGACGAGCAGGTGTCCTGGTGGCATAAGGGGCTAGGCAATGAGCTGCTAATCACAAGGTCTATGGTTCAAACCCACTAGTGGCTGCTCAGGAGAAAGATGAGGCTGTCCACTGCTGTACAAGTTAAAATCTCAGAAACCCACAGAGCAAATTCCACTCAAGCCTATAGATCACCTCGAGTCGACTCGATGGCACTGTTTTCTTTTTTGGTTGTATAGGACAGAGTAGACCTGCTTCCACAAGGTTTTCAAGGCCACAAGTCTTTCTGGAAGCAGACTGCCACACACTTCTCTCACAGAGCGATTGGTGGGTTTGGATCATTAATCTCTCTATTAGCAGCCGAATCCTTGAACCACGGCACAATGTGACTTCTACACCGAAGGCTTTCCCTGCAGTGATGCGGAGTGTCATGTGTCAACCTGGGAGAGGCGATGGTCGCCAGGTAACTGGCAGTAAAGCAGATGACCATCTAAAATATAGTGCACTGTAATGATCTGCGATGCCATGCAACAACCTTGAGAATCAATCAATCCGTTGGAGAGAGTGAAGAGTAAGTCTCCCTAGATCATACTCTGTCTTGCCTCACCTTTCCTGTCTCCTGACCATGCAGCCTGGCTCCACAAGCCAGCAGGACTTTCCAGCTGTCTCCTCACCTATGGATTTTGGACTTGGCAGCCCGACGAATGCATATGACAAACCCTAGAAGGGCAGGATCATTCTTGCTCTCTCTGAGAAGCCTGTGGACAAACCTTAGACATCACTATCTTCCTTTAGATACTTGCTATTCTGAGAGAGAAGAAACTCTATTTTTCTAGTATTTGATATCGAACAAGCCTCCTTATTTACAATGTAAATAACTAAACAAAATTCCTTAAGGGAAAGTTTTTGGACATTCTCATAGAACCATTTAACTGCCCTGTAAGGGACCAGCACCTTTTACAAGTGAGGACGCTGAGGCAGAGTGAGGAAGGTTAGGGACCAAGCAGGATGAGATGCAAGGAGACCGTGGCTGAGAGGGCCAGTCAGTGATCACAGCTCTTCCAGTTTCTCTACCCGCAAGAGTCCCTCAGCCTGCCCAGCTTTTCACAGACTTGGCATTTAATGAGTGCAAGTGAATAATTTTGCAATTTGTCCCCTTAATTTTTATTTCCAGCTAAAAATTTTAAAAGCCTTGACTTGAGTGTTCCTACTCTCAAGAAAACCTTCTCTAACTCACAGACTTGACTGAGCCTCTGTCACGTGTGTTCTCTGTTGGATTCTATACTTTTGGTGGGATGTGCAGTTGACCCTCTAGGGCAGCAGTTCTCAACCTGGGGTCACAACCTCTTTGGGATTGAATGATTCTTTCATAGAGGTCACCCCAAACCATTGGAAAACACATATTCCCCATGGTCTTAGGAACCAAGACACTGTTCCTCTACCTGTCTTCAGGCGGGTCCACCCATATGCAGAAATGCCCACATGCGAGTACTGGGTGTAAACACTGTTACCCATGCAACACCATACTTTAAGACAAAATTCCATTTGGTTGTAACTAGAAAAATAATACATAATATATAATTACATATTGTTTTTGTGATTCATCACTATACTTTAATCATGTTCAATTTGAATAGAGTTGAATAAAATACATACCAGATATTTACATGCTGATTCATAACAGAAGCAAAATGACAGTGATGAAGTAGCAATGAAAACAATTTTTATGGTTGGAGGGTCACCACCCACATGAGGCACTGTATGAAGGGGTGATGGCTTGAGGAAGGTTGAGAACCGCTACTCTAGGTTTTGTTTAATATCTGACTTCCTGTCTTGGTCAGTACAGGCGACATTTTGGAGCAGCAACAGCCATCTACCTAGCAAGTCCCAGAGCAGAAAACTGGAGCTTTCTTCCCCGCAGGTGCTGGGTGTGGATCGGCTGAGGGACGTTCGCACAAAGTCAACCAGCCTCGTTGTTAGAAAGACCTCTCAGGACTCCTGGGCTGGCAAACAGGCAAGAGGTCCAGCGTGAGGCCGGTTCTTCCTTTCAGCACGCGTTGGCCAGGACCCGTTCCCTGAGCCCGCTCACCCACAGAGGGGGCCAGGTATGCAAAACAGGGGCCACCGGGGACTTTGACCATTCCCCACAGACCGCCAGCTTTGTGGGAGCAGCTGCCAGCGCTGTTCCCATTAGGGAATCACGGTGCCTGGCACATACTGGCTTAACACAAATACCTGCTCATCTCTGACGATTTGCGCTCAACGACTCACCAGCAAGATGGTGGTTTGAACCCACCCATCCGCGTGGTGAGAGGTCCTGGGGGCATGGTGGTGATGTGTGGGCCTTCGAACCACACGCTCTGCCGTTTGGAGCCCGGCTGGTCCTTCTACTCCCATGAGAAGGTACGATCTCAGAAGCCCTGAGGGGCTGTTGTTCCCGGTCCTGTCGGGTTGCTCCGAGTCAGAACCGACTCAGTGGCAGGGGGTGTCGGCCCGGCGAGAGAAAGGTCCGGCAACATGCTTGCATACAGATTATAGCAGAGAGAAAGCGCGAGCTGCTCCGCTCTTTCCCGCGTGGGGCTGATCCAGGGGAGCCGACTATGGAGAGAGAGGCAAGGGTCGCCGAACTCACCTGCTGCGCCCACTGTGCCTTTTCCTCTTCATGTTGCTGGATAATTCGGGTTATGTTTTCCTGGTGCCGCGCCGTCTCCTCACATACACAGGGCTGCACAGGCGTGGCTATCGATGAGAAAACAAAAGAAGTATCAGGGAGGGGCGTGGTGGGGGGCTGATGGGGAGGGGTGGGAACACTGGTCTCTGCGGCAAGAAGGGCTTCAGTGAGGCAGCGGCCTCCAGAGGCAGTCCACCAAATATCCGAGGCCAGTGGCCTCACACTGCCGTGCAGCCAGCTCACCGAACGGGACGAAACAGATTCAGCCCAGAGAGGTTTTGCATTTGCCCCGCCCAATGATTAATTTAAACAAATCCGTTGCTGAGAGCCAATTAGCAGGCAAGCTTTGCAACAGTAACACAGATTTCCACCTGTCCTAGAAGATGCCAACCAACCGACCACTCAGCCAGGATGTTTCATGGCCACCAGGGCTGGAGCTAAGGAGCAGCTGCACCCTTTGGCCAGGGAATGGCCCCCCCACTCGCTGCCGCAGCCTCGTGTCTGCCTCCTGAGGGTACCATAAGGGGTCACTCATCACTGGCTTGGCCAGCTGGGCCCTGTGGGCACCTGTGTGGCTTCCTGACTGGGAACCCCTTCTTCCCCTGTTGGCCGTGGAGGGATTGCTTGTGAACAAGAAGGAGAGTTGGTGTGGCCCATCCTCTCTGTGCCCAGGTGACATTATTTGTGAAATCAGGAGAGGGAAGGCAGCTGCCTCATTGAGAGGATTCAACCTGAAACCAATGGTGATGATATGCTAAAAAGACTTAGCCCTTGCCACACAGGTGCGATTCCCCTGATCGTCACAACAACTCACTGTGGTGAAGCCTATTATCATCATCGTTTCACAGAGACCGGGGCCCGGTCTTGCCCAAGGCCACCAGCTTCACAACGGGGAAGATGGACCCCCAAGAGCTGATTCCGACACAGGGAACCCAGGACAGACGGTTCCCCTCAGGACCAGTGGTGAGAGTGGTGATACCAGGAGGGAAGGCTAGAAAGGGGAAACCGATTACAAGGATCTACGCATAGCCTCCTCCCTGGAGGATGGGAAACAGAAAAGTGGGTGAGGGGAGACGTTGGACAGTGTAAGGTACAACAAAATAATTTATAAATTATCAAGGGTTCATAAAGGGGGGGGAAATGTGGAGCCAGTACCAAGGGGTCAAGTAGAAAGCAAATGTTTTGAGAATGATGATGGCAACAAACGTGCTTGACACAATGGATATATGTATGGATTGTGGTAAGACTTGTATGAGCCCCCAATAAGATGATTTTTTTTTTCAAAAAGGGCTGATTCCAGGGCAAACCCTTCTCTTGACCACCTGATTCTGCAGCTTGGTGCACAAAAGTCAGTAAGGGGAGGGCAAGGCGCTCTTGAAGTGCTTTTGGCACTGCTCCATAAATGGTAGCGGCTGGTGCTCAGGACAAGCGTCAGAAGCGAATCCTAATATTGCTAAGACATCACACAACTCCACAGGCCATCTCTGGAAAAGGGTGGCCCTGGACACTGCGTCCCAACAGCTGTGAGTTGATAGAGATGAATGTCACAGTCAAGATCAGAGATCTTTTTTTTTTTTTTTTTTTGGCATCACTGCTCTCCGGCGGTGGGAGTAGGAGGCCCAGCCCCACTGCTGGAATTGAACCTCCGTCCCAGTGGGCCGCAGTCCCGCGCACAACCACTACGCCACCGGGGCTCAGCCCAAGATCAGAGATCTTTAGAGTCTCACAAACCCATTTATCTCAGAGTCCCAACCGCAGGCCCCTGAGAGCAGCAGCAGATTGGCGTCAACAGGAAGAGAAGCTTATCACACAGACATGCTACCTTGGAACAATTAGTTCAGTAAATACCTGCCTCCATGTTTCTGAGACCAGAAGAACTAGCTGGTACCCGGCTATCACTATCCACTGCTATGAAAGGGATCGTGTTAGAAGGTCTTGGATAGAATGGGAGAAAAATGTGGAACAAAATTCAAAACCTAAAAAGATCAGACAATCCTGTGGTCCCAGAATCTGAGTCTTTGAAAATACCCCCGGTCTTTAGGATGCGTGGGCAGGTGGGAGAGCCTCTGAATTCTGGTGCACCTGCTCCTCTGGTGCTTGCTCTTCATATACAATATCCCCAATAGCTAGCTGGTGTCATCGAGGCTGTGCATAACCACCTTGGGGTGGGGACTTTAGTCTAGGATTTGGGTGCTCTCTCTCTCTCTCACTGCTGCCCAGTCAATACTGACTCATAAGGATCTTATAGACTAGGCTAGATCTGCTCCTGTCAGTTTCTGAACCTGTGACTATTTGTGGAAATAGCAAGTCCCATCTTTCTTCCACAGAACCATTGGTGGTTTTCAACTGTTGACCTTGGGGTCGTAGCTCAACATGTAACCACTCCACCACCAGGGTTCCCGAGTATTTGGAAGCACTGGTGATTTTCAACCAATGGCCAGATGAAAAATCCTGTGGAATTGAGTTGGTTTCAGCCTGTTCCTTTTCCGCTACCTTGAGGCCTTGGTCCTGCCTTCTATCATACCAAACAAGAATACTTCAGACTGTTGGAGAGAGCAGCCATGTCTTCTTAGGACATCTTTCTAGGTGGCCTTTCTCAGCTCTTTCAGCCACTCCTGGTACGACCTGGTATTAGATCCCTCATCAGCTTGAACTTTCAAACACTGTGCACCTTAGAGTGGTCCTTCTGGGTCTTTCAGAAGATGTGCTTTCCAGAAACAAGCTCAGTATTGTAGGTATGGCATCAGCATGCCAGAACAGAAAAGCATAATTGAGGATGGCCACCTCCTTAACTTTAGATCTGATGCTCCTATTAATTGAACCTCCTTAAGATCTCCTGGGACACACACATAGCCCTGTCACCTTTGCTGATTGTAAGCAAGAAACTTCATAGGTGTCAGCAGGGGCATGATGAGGGTGGCCACTCACCTGTGCCATCATGGAGGGGGTCTAGTTCTTGGGGTACTGGACTGTGTGGCTGTTCTCGTTCTTGGTGCCTCTGAAAGAAGGGAGACATGGTGAGGTGAGGGTAAAGGGTGGAAGGTCAATGTGAGGACAGATGCCAAGGCAGGACTCTTCTATGGATGAGGCAGGGTTTTCAGCGCCAGGCAGGGCTCCCACTGCCTGGGAAGGGATTCCCAGAGTCCGGTTTCTTATTGTGGCCGAGTGAACTCCCAGCGAGACACTTGATTCTTGTTGGTCTCTCGTTAAGCCTGGCTTACAGGGGTGGCTCATGCTCAGCTTCTCAACTGAAGGCTGGCAGCCCTCGCCCAGTGTCTGCAGGTGGGGAGCGAGGGGGAGGGAGGCCTGGTGAATGGTTCTGTTAAAGTTTTCAGCCAAGAAAATGCCTGGTCACCATGAGTTGGAATCAACTTGATGGCGACAGGTTTTTGCTTTGTTTTCTCTTTTTGTAGATCCCTGAGGTTTGACAACTTCTCTCCACGACCCTGCCTCTCCTTCTCCCAAGGCTTAGCCAGGCCATTTCCAAGAACCTCTATTCCAGCTGTGATCTGAGCATCCTAAATCCTCCAAACCCCTGATCCAGAGATGCACGTCCTTCCAAATCAGGGCCTGTGACCCCTACACCTTCTAGCCAAATTCCCTCAAATGGATGAGGCCAGAGCATTAGAAGTTCCAGCCGTGGGTTTGCCCTGGCTGCGCTGGTGAGAAGGGTCTGTCCCCATCTGTGCAGAGGGGACCATCACACAGACCTTACCAGACAGGCTGAGCGGTGGGATAGGTACTCAAGAAGTAGCCTGTGCAATGCTGTCCTACCTACATGGTCTCACCTTCAGAACATCTCTGAGGCGTGTTGCTGTGAGGTACCATCAGGTGAGCTCTGACTTACGGTGACCCAATGCATGACAGAAGGAAACACTGCCTGGTCCTGCACATCTTCACACTGTCCCCGTGGCTGAGCCCGTGGTGGCAGCCTCTGTGTCAGTTGGTCTTGTAGAGGGCCACTCTCTGCCCCACGGTCCCCATTCTTCACTAAGCACGCTCTCTTTCTTCAGGGACCAACAGCATGTCCAAAGTGAAATATGAGCATCCCAAAGTGAAAGGTGAAGAGACCGAGGGTGAGCGAGGTTAAGCAGCTTAGGGAATCCCTGGAAGTGTTTGCCTCGTATCTAGAGGGATCCAGCCCTTGGCCAATCTTGGTTGAATCAGCAAAAAGGAAATAATTGATTCAATAGCAGTGTCGGTATCTCCAAAACTTCCAGTTTCCATAAAAGAGGCATTCCCCCCACCCCCATTGGAGAGTTGATGTAGTTTTATGAAGCAAAGACATAGGAACAATCATCTACAGGTGACCACTATTATTTCAAAACTCAGTAAGGAGACTAGATCAAGACGAGATCGCCCAGGAAAGGGCAATTGGTGACCTTACTCAAGATTACACACACATACACACTCACATCTTTGCCTTTCTCATTTCACCCCAGACACGTGGGAAGTGTGTCGAGGTCTGACATGGGTCAGCCTATGGGAATGCCTAAGATTATGTCCCAGTGGGCATAATGACAGCACAAGAGAACTTGAGCTTTTACAGTACATATTTTGTAGAGGTAACTATAGAAATAAAATATGTTAATTGTCCCCTTAACTAAAAAAAACCACTGAAACACTGCTAGTCAGAGGGCCCCTGGTCAGGGGAAGGTGCCTAAAAGGATTCTGTCCTTCCCCACAGGGCTTGTCAATCTGGCCCCCACTGGCAGCAGAAGGTCTGCATCCCCCCCACCCCCGCTCTGATGCCCCAGATCAACTGAGGGGGGAGGGGTGCAGAGTTGGGGGGCAGATTTGACCATTTACCTCTCTAAGCACCCTGTGGAAATTTAGCTCTCCCTTCCTAGGTTGTCCCTGGCACAACCCAGAGAATCTGTCAGCATAGGAATCCAGGCATGACAGGAGCCAGCCTCTCCCTTGGGCTGCAGAAGGGAGGATGTCTCTTCCCAGAGGGAGCCACTGGTTGAGGAGCCAGGGCTGCGTTGTCACGGGAGGGGGAATTCCTGGATCCCAGTTGGCTCTTCTGTTAACTTGGACAAGCCAAGGACCCTGAGGTCCAGAGGGAGAGACACGGCCACGCTGAGCCTGAGTGCCGAAGTGGCCCTCGGACACAGGTTTCAAGACACGAGAGGCCGTAGAAGAGCGTGGGTCAGAACCGTGGAGCTCTAGAATCACCAGGACCCCCCATTGTACAACTGTGATCTCTCTCAACTTTGTCCCCTGCATCAGGTGGCTTTCTGGACCCCAGGAGATGTTGCACGTACACTGTGTGCTCTCACTAGGAGCTCTGCCACCGCTCATGGTAAGGATCATCTAGTGGAAAATCTTGGCACGAGCAGAGACATCACAGTGCTTTGCAGACCTCCGAGGCTGCCCTGGGACTTCCTGTTTTGACCTCAAGATCATCAATGGTCTCCTCCCAAATAATGACAGCTTCAGACCCCTAACAATTGCCGTCAGGTTGACTGACTCACGACAGCTCCCCGCGACGCGCTGTAGAACGGGGTGCTGCAGCGTTTTCTTGGAAGCAGATTGCCAAGACTCTCTCAAGGCCAGTCTTGTGGGTCAAATCTTGGAACGCTGGAGTCTTTTCATATTTAAAAAAATCTACCGAGGTTTGTTTTGTGGCCTACCCTGTGGTCTAGTCAGGAGGAGATCCATGTGTCCTGGAAAGTGATGTCTACTGTGTCGTGGTTGGCGGAGTGTGGTCGCTATGTCAGGGAGGGCAGATTGATTCATCGTGTGGTCTGGTTCTTCTGCGTCTTCGCTGAGTCTTTCCCTCGTGGGTCTGTCCTTCATCGAGAGTGGTGCATTGCAGTCTCCTACCATAATAGAGTTGCTGGTTTCTTTCTTCACTTGCGTCCCAAGTTTTAAACCGCCTAGTCTCTCTTGAGATTTCCTCACCTTCCTCTCTATTTGGAAGTTCTGTAACTGCATTCGTCCTTCTCTTACGCGATACAGGTCTTGGTTATAAGTTGTTATCTCAGGCTCCCTAAAGTTCGTTTGCCTTTGAATACTTCTATATCTGGGCTGCATGCTGGATGGCATTGTCATGTATGGTCAGCTCAGGTTGTTGTCTCTGTTCAAAGAATGCCCCTTAATTTTCTTGTCCAGTTGATCTGGGATTTTAAAATTACTTCTGTTTATTTGAAATTGTCAGTTTGAGGAATAATTTTGCTTAGTTGGCTTTTTTTTCCTTTCAGAACTTTTATATATCAACCCATAATCTTTCTACCTGCATGGTTTCTACCACAAAATCAGGACTTAGTCTTATTGGTTACCCTTTGTTAACTTTCACTTTTCCTGAACTGCTCTCAGGACTTTTTTCTGATCCCTTTTCCTTTAGGAAACTTGATTATAATTGTGATGATTCTCTTTTGGAGCCTGGATTTGGTTTCTTGAATGTATCTCTTCTTATCTTGCATGATGCTAGTGAAGTATTCTTTTTACAGCTCTTCAACACTTTAAAAAATTTTAATCATTTTATTGGTGTCTTATACATTGCTTATCACAATCCATATATACTATACCGTGCCAACTCTTCAACACTTTTCTTTGTGCTTCTTGTTGTTTCTTCTTGTTTTGGAATTCCAATCCCGCAAAAGCTGTTTCATGTGATCATGTCCCCCACAATTCTTAGATTGTCTTTGAATTTTTTTTATTGTTCTTATAGTGATTAATGTTGAGAGATTTGTCTTCAAGTTCACTTATCTTGCTTTCCATCGATCCAACTCTGTATCTTGCTCATTCAATGTATATATTCTATTTCTGAAATGTTAGTATTAATCTTGTAGATTTCCATTTTTTATGGTTTCTAGTTTCGCATTTATTTTGTTGTTGTGTTTCCTGAAATTTTCTAGAGTTCTCCCCCTAACCTCCCGTTTTTCTTCATTTTGTCTATCGTGTTCTCAGTCTTTCAATCTATTCAAGAAGCCTACACTTGATCTTAGCCAAAAGGCCAGAAGCGATGGTCAAGACATCTAAATGCCGTTCTTTTGAATTTCTAGTGAGGTAGACCCAGTGTCTTTTCTCCCTAAAGGAGGTATTCCAGTTCTGTGCGTTGGTCATTCCATATTGAGTTTCTTCCTGAGGACTGACCTTGGTGGCTCTGCTGGCATGGTGATAACTGCAAGGTCAATTTCTCTTCAGGAGAAAGGTGGGACTTTTTTCTTCTGGAGACTTACAGCCTCAGAAACACCAGGCAATTCTGCCCTGTCCTTTAAGTTTGCTTGGTGGCTGTGAGTTTGGAGTTTGGTGAATTAAAACGATTTCTGAGACCTTGTGGTGGTGCTGATTGGCATTCACTCGATCGATATTTATTGGTAAGACCTTGGTCACTTCCTCCCTGTCCCTGTGAGCTCCTAGAGGACATGCGTGTGTGCACGGTTGTCTGCTGTTCGTGGAGCCCAGTGGAGGGAAGTAGTTTGGGTTAGTGTTTCCGGCTATCTGGAGGTGATCTGATGCTCTGGGAGCGGGTCCTGGCCTTCTCCCTGTAGGTGTGGCTGCAGCAGGTGTGGGGGAGGCTGGGCTGTGTGGGCATGGATTCTGGGTTCTGTCAGACAAGGGACAAGGAAAACAACATCAACAACAAGAGAAAAAGAGTCAAGAAAGAAATGGTTGAACTCATGTTTCCAATGAACAAAACTAAGCAGGGGATTGCAAGTAAACAGCAATAAGAAGAGAACCGCTTAATAACTAAAGGGGAGACTACAGAAAAAAGAGTTAAAAACAAGGAAGAGTCATTAAAACATCACAGTACATAAAATTGGGGAGGGGGATGAGCTAGAGAAAAGAGTACAGAAAAGAATCCAGGAAAAAAGAGGGAGGAATAAGAGAGAAACGAGAAGCAGAGGGACAGGAGGGAAGAGGACAGCAGAGAAGGGAGAGGCGGGAAAAGATCAGGGAAGGGAAAGAAAAGGAAGACTTGCACAGAGGAGGGTGTGAGGGCAGAGCACCCAGGACTGCCAGCGAGGGAGTGTGGCGGTCGTGTGCTTAGGTTAATTTCATGGTTGAGATGTAGGGGTGGAGTCTGGCCATTGGGTAGCCGATGAGGCCTCTGTGTGGGCATGGCTTTCTCCTGAGACGTCTGGGAAATCTCACGGTGTTTCCTTCGTGAAGATGAGCAGCTATCTCCCCAATTGTTGGGAGCTAGTCTCAGAGACGACGAATCACGGACAAGACAAGATGGCAGTGTCCGAGAAGCTGGAGGAGCCGGTGAAGAGACCACACTGCTTTTCCCTGATGGAGGCAGACCTCTGAAGCTGGAGCGGCATGCTGTTGATGGACCCTCAGCCCTGGAAGCGAGGAGCCATGGGGAGACCCCTGTCAGTGCCAGAATCCTGCACCCACTGACCTGTGACTTCGTGAGTCGGAAGCAGACTTTATAGACTGATTTTGGGCATATGGGTTAATATCGGACTTATGACTTTGTACTGGACTGGATTGGGATGCTTTCTTAATGTCCTATTTCTCTAATATATAAACCATACCCTTATATCCATATACGTGTCTATGAAATTTGTTCCTCTAGTCTACCTGGACTAACACAGGGAGCGAGGCTGGAACGGGCGGGACCCTGTTATCTGGGGTCAGGGCTCCCCATCCAGATGTCCTTTGTGCCAGCTTAGATGGGGACAGAGGTCAGGGTGCTTCTTCTTGGAAGGAATCCTTTCAGCCCTGCGGTGGCAGCTGGGGGCAGAATGACTGGTTATAGAAGAAGGTGCTGTCCTCTGTGGGTGGTGGAGGGCCTGATGCTGCAGAGTCTGGTGAAGGGTGTTCAGCTGCCTCCAGGAGCAGGGGCAGTGTAACAGGCGGCCTGGTCCATTGTGCTGCCATAGGGCTGAGAGTGGGGACTGGTTCTGAGCAGCAGGCGGGTGTGTAGGGAAAAAACTTCCTTGTCACTAGTCCCCAGTGTGCCAGGCTGCTGTCTGGATCTACCAAAGCCCGCAAAAGTTCAAGATCACCATGCCACGTCAGGCGAGCCAAAGCCTATTGGCTATCTATCAGTTTCCTGTGTCATCTCTCGTCATTTCAGGGTCTCCTCTTAGTATTTATTCCTGTTCTCTATCCTTTCCTCCAGAGCTCAGGGTTCCAGGATTATCCTGTGCATTTATTTCAGTAGACCTCAGGTGTGTTTCTTTACAAAGAGTCTGCCCGATGGCAGCTGTCCAAATATTCAACCTTCAGATTAATAGCTGACCATACATGGTCTCAACTAACCAACCAATCCACTACCATCGAGTAGCTCCAACTGCTGGTGGCCCTAGAGGACCGAGGAGGCCTTCCCTTGGAGTTTTCAAGGCTATCAATCTCTACTGCAGCAGACAACCTGATTTTTCTCCCCGAGAACACGACTGAACTGCTACGTTAGCTGCCCACCGTGTAACTTCTTCTGTCACAAAGACTCCTCCCCAAACAACTTCCAGGCCACAGGCAGGCACTCCCTCTAGCCCAACTTTGTACCTGAGTCCCCAGATTCTGAGAAATTACACTCAGGATAAACCTCACAATGGTTCTCAACCTTCCTAATGCCACAACCCTTAACTACAGTTCCTCATGTTGTGGTGACCCCAACCATAAAATTATTTTCATTTCTATTCCATTACTGTCTTTTTGCTACTGTTATAAATTGGGCGACCCCAGTGAAAGTGTCATTTGACTCCCAAAGGGGTCATGACCTACAGGTTGCGAACCACTGCTTTAGAAAGAGACTCAAGTCTCCTCACTGTCTAATCTCAATGAGTCATTTCCTCCATTTTCTTAACATGGACATGTCAGTAAACATCTTTTTCTGATTATATTGTATGGAAAATATGAAAAGAAAATCCTGTGATTTAAAGATACCACCTGAATCAAAAGACATAGCATCTGGAGTCTTAAAGGCTTGAAGACATACAAGTGACCATGTAGCTCAGAAGTAACAAAGCCCACACGGAAGAAGCACACCAGCTCGTGTGATCACAAGGTGCCGAGGGGATCAGGTATCAGGCACCAAAGAACAAAAAATCATAACATTGTGTGCTCACCTTCCCAATATGATCATGGAAGACAAATGGGTGCATAAACAAATGTGGTGAAGACAGCTGATGGTGCCTGGCTATCAAAAGATATAGTGTCTGGGGTCTTAAAGGCTTGAAGGTAACCAAGCAGCCATCTAGCTGAGAAGCAACAAAGCCCACATGGAAGAAGCACACCAGCCTGTGTGATCATGAGGTGCCCATAGGATCAGGTATCAGGCATCAAAGACCCAGAACAAAAAATCATATCAATGTGAATTAAGGGGAGTGCAGATTGAGCAACCAAAGCCCATCTGTAGGCAACTGGACAGTCTCTTATAGAAGGGTCAAGGGGAGGAGATGAGCCAGTCAGGGTGCAGTATAGCAACGATGAAACATACAACTTTCCTGTAGTTCTTAAATGCTTCCTCTCCCTGCCCCACCACTATCATAATCCCAATTCTACCCTATAAATCTGGCTAGAGGCTGTACAGACAGGAACTGGAAACATAGGGAATCCAGGACAGATGATCCTCTCAGGACCAGTGCTGAGAGTGGCGATATCAGGATCTACATATAACCTCCTCCCTGGGGGATGGACAACAGGAAAGTGGGTGAAGGGAGAGATCAGGCAGTGTAAGATAGGACAAAATAATAATGTAGAAGTTATCAAGGGTTCATGAGGGAGGGGGGAGCAGGGAGGGAGGGGAAAAATGAGGCGCTGATCCCGGGGCTCAAGTAGAAAGCAAATGTTTTGAGAATAATGATGGCAGCAAATGTACCAGTGTGCTTGATGCAATGGATGGATGGATTGTGAGAAATGTTGTAGGAGCCTCCAATAGAATGATTTTAAAAAGAAAAGAAAACGGAGATACCACCGGAACGTGGTGGTAGAGATGTCTGCACAGGGTAGAAGAGCATTGTGTACATTTCCCTACAGCTAGTCTTTTTCAAACAGGAGCATTTAGTGCACGGCCCCTGCCGCTGTGTTCGCTGTCCTGACCATAGCCAGGAGCGCCCTGTGGAGGGGCCCAGCGGTTCTGTCCACAGTCTGCCGGGAGCACTTGGACTGGCGCTGGGCTTGGCTTCCTCGTGATGCGCTCGCTAGTGAGTATCCTGGGGCGTAACCATTTACACTCCTTTGGGACTGAGTCCACTCTCCCAAAGGCTCATCACAAATGGGTAAGAACTCGGCTGCTAACTGGAGGGGGTTAGGTTCTAGACACCCAAAGCTGTCTCAGAAGGAAGTCCTGGCTCTCCACTCCCCCAAAGTCTGTCCTTGGAGACCCCATGGAGCACAGTTCTGCTGCTGAGACCCAACCGGACTTGCCTGCTGCTGGTTCACCTTGGTTTTCTGGCCTTCTCCTGAAAGGGTGTCCCATGTGGCTCGACCACCAGTGGCCCAAAAGAAGGCCCATTTCATTGCGGCTTTTTCCACTGTGGACTAGCACTACGTGTGTGTTTCACGTCGGCCAGTTTGTGAAGCCCAGACAAAGTCAAAGCAACCTGGTACTGTCTGTGGCACCCCACCCCCCTCTGCTGCCCCGCCCGGCTTCAGCTCATGGCTATGCTGGAATGACATGCTGCGAGTCCTCCTTGGGCCTCCACGCTCAGCTCCCTCTGCCTTGCCCAGCCCTGTCTTTCGTAGGTTCCGAGTTCCTCCAAGAGATGAACTACCGAGTGAGCTGTTGGGTTCCCTCAGGAGAGGGAAACGTTTTGAGATTCAGCTGGGTCCATCTGGAGTCCGTGACGATGCCCAGAACAGAGCTTCTATGAATGTGGACTCCCTAGGTTAGAACCCTCCGTTGTGCAGATCAGCGCCCAGCCCTGGGCGAGGTTCTGGGTGTACAGAATCCTAGGACGTCGCACGTCTGGGGGCTCCAGTTTTGCCATTCTCCTGCGGGGACTGGGATGCCAGCAGCTAGAGGATAAAAGACTTGGCCTGGAGCAGGAATCCCTAAGTAGCCCCTCACCCCCCAAACCTAAGCCCACTGCCCTGGGGACAATTGTGACTCTTAGGGGCCCTAAGTAGGGTTTGTGATGCTGTGAATCTCCACGGGGGTAGATGGCCTCCCTTTCCCCCTCCCTGGCGTACCCGGTGGCTAGCAGTCTAACGCTGCCTCGACGTGCCACCATGGCTCTTTGGTAAGGAGCCACTGCACGGAAAATCATCAGTTCTGTCCTAGCCCCTTCTTCCTCAGAGGTCCAGGGGCAGAGTTGGAGTGGAAGGGATAGAAGTGGAAGGGAAACACAAGGATTTTCCCTTCCAAGAGAAGGGGCAGTGGGTGGGAGGCTGGGGCAGGGCATCCGGCTTGAGCTCTGGAACAGGGATGGTGCTGCTTCCTGAGTTCAATGGAAACTTGGGAGCCAGAAAGCTTCCAAGAAGGCAACTGCCAGCACAGGACATGGGGAGAACCCAGGGCTGGCCCAGCAGCCAGGAGACCTATGTCAGGCTTTTTTGTGGGACTGGGTAAGTCCCTCCCTGTCTCTGGCCCTCAGTTTCCCCATCGGCAAAGGGCCAGCGCTGGACCAGATGCTCTCCTTGACCCAGGCTCCAGGACTGTTTTCCTCCCGTTGCTAGCAGAGTCACTGGCTGATCCTGGTGGCTCATGTGCCTGACTGCTAATGGACATTTGGAAGGTCTAGACCCTCCGAGGGATCTCAAAAGAAAGGCCTGGGAATCTACTTCTGAAATACCAGCCTCGGAAGACCCTGTTCCGAAAGACACTGTAGCCTGTTCCATGCTGACATCCGTAGGTTGACATGAGTTGAAAAGCAAACACATGAACAAAACAAGCTGAGCTGCACAGAAATAACACACACAGCTCTGGGGCCTAGCTCCCTGTCACCAAGCAAACACAAGGCTTCCTCTAGGTTCCACCGGAAGCAGCTCTGGTCTGATGGGCCATGGCTGCCATGAGGAAACAGTGAGCGGGCAAGAGCCCAGGGCTGGGGTGCAGTCAGACCAGATCCAGCTGGGCCAGGAGAGAGCCCCTAGATGAAGAAATCTCCATTTTTAGAGGGGAGGTGGACAAACTAGAACGTGCCCAAAGGGGCTGACAGATGGGGAGGGGGCTGAAACTATATGAGGAGGGACTGTCAATGGCAGACTGAGAGAACCAGCCAGAAACCCCACCCCCCCACCCCACTCCTGACCTCACAGCACTCAGGACACAATGGCGAGCACACCATTGCCATCAGAGAGGGCAGGGCAGGGACCAAGAGCAGATGTTTCAAGAAGCATCACCAGGAAGGGTGGCGTCAGACAGAACTGTCCTCCAAAGAGATAGGCTGCCTTGTGGGAGTAGGACGGTGATGGTGAGTTCCCTGTCAGTAGCCGCATGTAAGGAGCAGCTGTAAAGCAACCTTTATTTGCCAGGTTGGACCCCGTGTTCTCTGAGAAGTCTACAAACCCCAGGGGTCATCGGCTGATTTGGGCTTGTGGAGACCCTCCCTACAGGATAAGGAGTGGTTCTGCGCCTCGGAGTTTTCTGAGGTTGTAAATCTTGGCGGAAGTACACGGCCTCATCTTTCCCCCCTCGGAGCCTTTGGTTGGCACTGCATCGCCTAGCCCACTGCACCAGCAGGGTTCTAAAGCCTCGAGAGTATTGCTGGTGTTTAGTTGGGACCTAAAAAAGCCAGTGTGACCAAGTATGGACCCCCAGGTGTTCCTGAAGGAGACAGAACTCTAGATTCGGAGTCAGTCTCTCTGGGGAGGAAAGGCAGAGTCTCTCATGAGTGGGGCGGGGGGGGGGGAGCGGAGGGGTGTCAGTCTGGACTGAGCTGGTTGAAGTTTTGGTTGGGCAGGATAGCCTGGCCTTGCTGTTCCCTCCCATGGGAATCCTTCAAGGATGCAATAAAGGGAATTCCTTCTAGAGGGCACTTAGTCGAACCCTGTCTGGCCAAACCATCTCTCCATGAAGTGGTGGGCCTTCAAGACTGCACATGTGCTTCTGAAGCCCACCAACCAGTGTCCCTGTTATTCCTTTTAGCTTAAATCCGGGATCCTGATGCATTCCCCGAGCTCTCCACCTGGCCCTATAAACCGGCCCCGTGACCATGATTCTCTCCATCTCCTTGGGGCTGCAGAAGTGTGGAGACTGGGTTGTGGGGCCCTCTGGACACCTCCCTGCTGCCCTCTGTCTCCCTTTCCAGAGGTCACAAAGCAGGGGAGCAGAACATAATGACAGTTCAGATTCCAGATGAACCGAGAGCCCGCCCTTCCTGTCCGAGTACATACCAGATTTCCCCGAGTAGCTGAGCCCTTGGGGGGAAGGGGCCACAGGGACTCTGAGGCCCTAGGGACTTGGGTTATGTCCCTCCCCGGTTTCAGAGTGCCCCTCTCCTTTTCCGGTGTCTGATCTCAGCGTGGGCGGGGCTCCCGCAACATTTGTTTCAGGATCTGAGCAACCCTAGGCCCAGCCGACTGGCAGAGGGTTCAGGCAGGAAGGAGGTCGGGGTGGAGGCCCCAGGGGCCCCACCAGGGCCTTGGATGGAGGAAGGGCTGTTGAGAAATGTTGACATGCATAACCCGATTGCAAAGGAAGGCCCTGGTGGAGGCATTCCGTCAATGGCGGCCTCAGCCTCTCCCATCGCTGAGATGGGCAGGTTCCACTGCCAGGAGCCAAGATGATCGAGCTGGGCTCCTGCATCTTAGCAGGTGTGGCGCCAAACTGGCCTACTGCCTGCCCGGCGCCCGGTGTCTGCAGGTGGGAACCGTGCAGTCACTGTACAGCTGCAGAGCCTCAGAGCCCCGGGCGGGCTGGGGGAGGATGTGGGCTCCATGGTTCCTATCTGACTGACAAGTAGAAGTCTCAGGGAGGATGGGCCACTTCCGTTTGACCCACCCCAGCACCTGGCAGTCACGCCCGTCTGTCTGTTTGCCGTCCTGCGGTGCTTCTGTGTTGCGATGGGCTGCAGCTCTGCCCCTGGGGTTTCAGACAGCAGCAGGGGCCCCTGTGGTGGGCAGGTCCCAGCAGGGCTCCCAGGGAATCTCCTGGACTGAGGGGTGCCCTGCTGGATGCCAGCATCCCAACGACCACGAAGGTGGCTGGCACACAGTAGGTCTCTGTTCATGGGGATGGACACGGGCAACAACCATGAGGATGACGTCCCTCCGCTGTACCAGTGAGAACTGTCAAATGTGCTGGTCTTTGTACCTTTTGACAATAAAAAAAAAATAGCAAAAAGTGGCATGAAACCAGGCATTGTTTTGCTCAGGTCACATGGGGTGGATTGGCAGTGAACGGGCACCTGGCAGAGGCTCGGCCTGAAGTGGACACTCAGCCCGGGAGGCCCTGAGCACAGGCCCAGCCCCTCCCTTCAGACGTCGAGGTCTCCGGCCTCAGGAAAGGCCTTCCAGGAGGCTGAACTTCCTCTCTTCCTCCCTAGAGGCCTGATGGTATGGTGGTCGTGAGTTGGCCGTGGAGCACGAAGTCAGCAGATAGAGACCCCCCGCTGCTCTGAGGGAGAAGGACCAGGCTCTCGGTTCCCTGTCGCGGTTCCAGCCTAGGGCACCGCCAGGGCAGCTCTATTCCGTCCTATAGGGGGGCCACAGGAACGACTCAACCTCAGGGGGTCCGAGTTGAGGGCCCACCTTTTTGGTCTCATAGCAGCCCCCCACCCCCCCACCCCCACCTCCCACTTGTAGTGGCTCCTCAAAGGGATCAGAGCTGGCAGAAGAGCCCTTTCTGTCACCTGGGCAGCCAAGCAGATAGGGGGCCCTGAGAGCCGCACAGTGTGCTCTGTGTGTGTGTGGCTGGGATAATGGTGGGAAGGGGGAGCAGACCCAGAGAGTGGCCAGTCTCCTCAAGCAGATGGCTCCCTGAGAGCCCTGCGCTGAAATCCCCGCTCGCCACTCGCTGGCTGTGTGAGCTTGGCAGGCACCTTCCTCTCTCTGGGCTCCTGCTCCTCCACTCTCTGCCCTGGCGTTGGGCAAGAGGATGTGTGTGTGCCCTTCTGATGTTGACAGGGTGAGGGCGAGGAAGGGTGGAGTGAGGTCACCCTTCATCAATGCTGCTGTGCTGGTTGGCCAGCAGGGCAGGGGCTAGTTGTGTGACACACTTAGGGGCCGTCCATCTCAGCTCCTCTGGAGGACTGGGAGGAAGGGGCCCCGTGCAGATGGTCTGCTGGGGATCCCGAGCCTTCCCCCCCAACCTGCGTTCTGGAAAAGCCTGTGGTTGGGAGGTGGCCATGAAGGGGGGTTGGGTAGGAGTGCTCCAGAAGAGGAAGATGGCAGAGAGCCCAGCAGCCACCTCCTCTGAGGTCTTTGGGGCAGGACAGGACAGGGCAGCATAGAGAAGTGGCTGGGAGCTCTGACTGGGAGGCACTTGTAGGGCGTCCCGGGCAGGACCGTTTGTAAAAGGAGGTCTGGGGACGAGCCTCCCATCCACCCACTGGGGATTCATGGAAATCCCCTCGGCACGTTCATGCTATGGAGTATCATTCGTGTGTTTTAAAGAATGAAGTCGAAGTCATTCAGAAGAGAAGGAAACCTGCCTGGCAGAAGGACAACACAGAAAATCGACTGTGCATATTGGCACATCAAATGCACATATGTATATCTTGAAAAGTCTCCAGAAAGGGGCAAGTGGATGGCAGCTGGCCATCACCTGTAGAGAAGGGGCTAATGTAACTGTGGTCACCGAGAGATAGCTTTGCCCTCGTGGGAAGTCGTGGGTGGTTTAAAACCACAGAGCAGGGAAGAGTTACTTGTGTGCAGGGTAAGAAATGACACAAACAACAGGGCTGAGGCTCTCTTGTGAATCTGAGTCTACCCATGAGCTACAGACATGCTGAGAAACCAGGGCCCAGCAAGAGAATGACCTCGTTGAAATCACGCACAGGGGACCCAGGGGGAGAGAATCCAGGGTAGGGCCCTTCTTGACTCCCAGTCCAGTGCTCTTCCTGCTATAGATGCTACAGCTGGCATTCCACAGTGCAGGGTCCCGGTGGAAGTGCCTCCCGTTGGCAGTGTCCCCTTTGCGGCCATGTCACAGTTCCAAAGGATAGGCTGCCATTTTTTGTGGCTGCTGACAAGGCAGGGCTGGGGCTGGTCAACAACTCCCTTGAGGGTCCTTACTTCTCTGAGAAGAGGGCAAGATGAGAGGGTGAGCTCCTTAGCGGAATGTGGAGGCAGCAGGGGATGAATGGCCAGGTGGGCCTCTGGGCTCCCCCCATGCCCGGTGTGAAAGGGCTCTCTGGCTGGGGGAGGCAGAAGGATGGAAATAGGACCACGAATGGTCCTTCACTGATCTGGAGGGAGGGGGCCGGGTCGTGGATTGATTCTAAGGTGGTTGGCCTAGATGTTCTGGAAGGTTCAGGTTTGGAAATAAAGTGACACAAGATGCACGATTGTTAAGGATTTTAGGGAATAAAATTCCCCTTGGGAGAGAAGAGGGATGACTTGTCCTTAGGTAATGGATAGACTCAGATCTGCTGAAGATGGTATGTATGTATGTGTGTATGTGTGTGTATCTTTTTCCTAGCTCTTTCTCTCAGCCTAAGATGGCTTGACAGGAGCCTCCCCTGGGCCCCCACCTGCCAATCTTGCTGTGGAGAGACTTGCCCACTGGTCTTCTCTCCGGATCACCTGGAATGGTTCCTAGTGCTCTGAGCATGGGGGTGGGGGGTGGAGTGGGGATGGGGAATGGTGCAAATCTTAAGGATGAAACCCAAGTGCTCCCTGAGATGGCAGAGCCAGTACCAGGTTCCACCTGTCAGGCTGCTCCCTTTCTAAGAGAGCTCTACTTCCCACTTCGCCCCATGCGTCGCTTTGTGGTTTTAACATGAAACTTCTATAAATTTTACCCAGCAGCCCCTAGAAGCTCCCTGTCTCAGCAGATGTCAGACAAGTGTACCAGTAGATCCCGTGCACTGAGATGTCTTGGAAAATTTGATGTTCTGCCCTATGAAGCAGCCAAAATACCACTAGTGCTGGCCTGACACACTGGCCTCCAATTTAACACCCAATAAAGGCAAAGATGAAAATCCCTGGTACTTGCTGGGGCCTCTTTGCTGGCCCCTTGGCCATTCAACTGGAACGCTGACAATGGAACTTAAAAAAAAAAAGGGACCCATGTAGAAAACAGACCACGGAAGCATGTTTTGAAAGGCAAGGCTGATTAGAAATCGTCCAAATGTGTGTTTCAGGGTACAGAACACAGACATCTCACTCTCACAGAGCAAATCTCGTGTCCACCATCACAGTTTTTTCCACAAGACTGCCTGTACGGAAGCCTGCACTGGATGTTTCTGGGATGATTTTTTGTGAGATCATCATAATGATGATTAATATTTTTGTTATTGTGAATTGGGTGTACACTAACAGCGTAAATTTGTTCTCTGTTCAACAGTTAACGCACCTCTTGTTTCATCTCATTGACTGCATGTCCCACAATGCAATATCACTTCTCTCACTTCCTCCCTATGCTTCCTGTTTCCATCCTCTCTTTCTTAACACTTCTGAACTTTGTCCTTAAGCTGCCCTTTTGATCTTATTACTCCAAGGTGTACACACCTCATGAGTGACATTGGTCCCCTATCAACCTGTCTGTAGTTTGATCCTGGAAGGGTTTTCTGTTCCTCAAGGGTGACAAGGGACTCAGGTGTCTGGAGCTCCACCAGACTCTCCTTGACCAGTCAGCCTGGTCTTCTTTATGAGTTGGAGTTTTGGTCCATATCTATCTCTCAATCTCTCCAGAACCTTCTAACATCTGCCTGAGAGCAGCTGTCAGTGGTGGTCGGGCACTGTCTACTTCTTCTGGTCTCAGCATTGTGGAGATGGCTGCTCACTCTGCCCACTGGACGGAATGCTTCCATGTGTCTTCAATTTCCATCACTCTTCTTCCCTCTGAACAGAGAGAGACCCCTTAGATGGCTGGCCTTGAAGTTTTATAACGTTAAAACAATTTTATTAAATACTTTTATTGGGGGCTCGTCTAGCTCTTATCACAAGCCATACATGTATCCATTGTTTCAAACACATTTGTACATATGTTTCCATCATTATTTTCAAAGCATTCTCCTTCTACCTGAGCACTTGATATCAACTCCTCATTTTTCCCTCCTCTCCTCCCTTCCTCCCTCCCTTATGAACCCCTGATAAATTATTATTTTCATCTTGACTCTGAGCTTTAAAGACCCTAGTCACTATCCACCAATGTAGATTGTAGGGCACCGTCTTTGTCGCTTATGTGTGGCTTAAGTGTGACCTAGGTGTTCCCGGACCTACAGTCCTGCATCCCCAAGACCAGCAGCCTGCTCCCTCAAGGTGTTGTCTAGGAAGTTCTCATAACTTTGTGTAGGGCATTTCATTCCAGACTAGAAAATAGCCTCTAGTTCAGAGGTCACATGCATGCCAAGATCCCCAAGATCTTTGGGACAGAGGGGTCAGCCAGACAGAAAAGACAGTTTCCTTTCATACCCTCGGACTGTTCCACCTTTGGCAAACCAAACTGAGAAGTCAGATTTGTCCTGCTTCTACTGACCAAGTATCCCACACATTTCCCCTAGGATGGCCCCCTAGTGCCTAGCGCCTACACACGCTCCGGAACCCAAATAAAAACCCCATGCCATGGGGTCATTTCTGCTCACGGCGACCTTATAGAACGGGCGAGAAGACTTCCTGAGAAAGCACACGCCAGTGGCACCGTGGGTGAAGTGTTGCACTTCTAACAGACCTGTTGGTGGTTCGTACTCACCAGCTCCTCTGTGGGAGAGCGAGGAGACTGTCTGCTCCTGCAAAGCCTTCCAGTCTCTCTCAACACTTCCTGCCATCTCCTCCCAAGGCGTCCTGGGGCACACCGGGGAGGCACTTGGCTGCTAACAGAAGGTTGGCAGGGGGGAGAGCTAGTGCTGTGTCCCTGGGAAGATGATGGTGGAGAAAACCCCACATGGCACCTCTCTGCCAGGATGGACTCGGTTGCGCCTCCAGCCATCATCTCACCTCTCAGTACTCCGAGGTGCCCTGACTCTGGGTCTGGAGGCAAACACGGACAGACGCCAGTCAGTAATGAGGGCGGGGAGGGAATGTAAACGATCCAGTGCCCAAACTGGTTAATGAAGCAACAGGAGGTGGGGGGTGGGGGGCGGCTCGCAGACTTAAGTTTTACACAGACTGTGCTTCACGGCGGACGTGGCCTTTGCAGAACAGCAAGTACAAAAACAGGGCACATAGTCCCGATTTTGTGAAGAGTATCACCGTGCCGACTGTTATTTATGAGGAAGCATACTAGAAAGAATGACACAGAAACATAAGCAGTGGCCGTCTCTTGATGGGGGCTGGGATGAAATGTAATGATTCATTTCTTTGTGCTTTTCCTACTCTTGAAAACTTGCTTCAGCATTCTAATCATTGGAATAATGAATCAAATCCCAACTGTGTTAATACCAGGTTGTCTGCCCTGGCTAACCCGGGCCATCCCAAGGCTGTGAGTGTGGAGGGCGGGACAGACCATGATGCAGGCCCCGGGGGGTCTTAAATCCTAATTCATAGCTCGTATTATACTACCATTCCCTCTAATGTTCTGGCCCCAATGCCACCTGACCTCTGTCTGAACCTCTCCACTGATGGGGAACTCATTAGCTGGAGAGGTCTTTTTGGAGAAGTGGACATCTGGCTCCCTTTAGCAGTCCCAGTTCTGCAGAGAACAAGGCAGCTCCCCAGCCCCTGGACAACAGAGGTTTGCAGGCAGTGGCCGGGCTCCAGGCTGAGAGCAAGCATAACCCCCATTGACCTCTCAGGGTTATTAATGGGCCCCCATCCCCATATCCCAGTTTGCTTTGAATGCCGTCCAGACATGATGCCCTCAGGGTACAAGTCTCCCACACCTCCCCATGACGGCATTCACACCACCTTTTATGAGGGGCCGACTGTCGGCTGGTGTGGCAAAGACTCCACTGTGTGCATTCTTCCATCCATGGCTAAGCATAGCCCTGTGACCCAGGCACGATGGTTACAGCTATCTCACCGATGAGGAAGGACACTGGGCGCCCAGAAGTCAAGTCATCTCCCAGGTCCCTTATTGGCTCTGGGACAGAGCAGAACTAAAGCAGCACTCAGTCAGGAGTAGCACCGGCATGGTGCATATGTGAGGATATATATATATATACACACATATATACATATATGTATATACACATATATACACATGTAGTATATGTGTGCATGTATTATCTACTATGTATTATATACTATGCTGACTGGGTGGCAGCAGTGGGCTGTTCAGACTCACCCAGATATTTCACGGAGCAAAGGTCTGGCAAATTGCTTCCACAAGATTCCAGCCGTGGCATCTCTCTGGAGTAGTTCTTGGGATCGCCATGAGTCAGAATCGACTTAATGGTAGATGAGACCACGAATCGGAGACTGAGCCCTTCCCACGCGAGCTTAATTCAGAGCGAGTTGTGCCTATGTCTGTCTTTTCCACATCCTTCGCCTCAGGGTGCCCCTGCCTTCACTGTGACCTGGCAGAGCTCAGGAAGAGCCCCTGAATGCCCGACCCCTGAGTAACTGTGCCCTGAGGTTCAGCTTAGGGTGCAGTGTTGACACAGGGTTGGTTTCTGATGTCTCTCAGGCTGCGGTGCTCCGGCTGGGGCTGAGGTCCTGGGTTCTGGGGAGATGAAACCTCCCTTTGGGGACACTGTCAGGTGACCCATAGGGAAGTGACCATGAAACTCAGGAGATGGAGAGCTTGTTGGGGACAAAATGCAGCTGGCTTTTCCGGCTGCCAGGGAGCCTTATTCATTCATTCATTCATTCATTCATTCACTGGGATTCCAATCTGCTCCAGCATGGCGGAGACTATGCCTAGGCAGGGCCACTAGTGTGGGACAGAGCAGCTGGTCAGCTAAGGCCACAGGCCCCGGCCACCAGAGCCCTCGGCACATGGACTTTAAGAGGACCACAGGCGTGCCGTGAGTCAGAACAGACTCCATGACTGTGATTGTGCTTTATTTTTGGTTTAAGAGGTTCTAGCAATTATCTCGTCATCCCGAGCCACAGTGTCCTCTCGGTAAGTCCCCTAGCTACAGCGAGCCCCATCTTACTGTGCTTGATTTGGCTCAGCCTCTGCTCGGGAAGTTCCCTGCCCACGTGGCTGGACAACTACCCGATGCTCAACACTCCACCAAGGCTGGCCTCCTCTAAGGGACTGCCCGTCAGCTCTCAAGGCTGCATCTGGCACCTGGCTAACCCCTTGCACGACTTGTGTCCAGCCCTCAGTGTCCCACTCTCGACTCCCAAGAGGCAGCAGTTGGGGAGTGCAGAACCCCGCCCGCATACACAGTTCTGCACCCGCTAGCTATCTGACTCTGGACACAGCACTTCTCGCCGAGCACCAGTCTCCTCCCAGCTCAGCCCAGTTCTCAAGGTTTGTGTTGTCCTCAGCAAAGATAAGGAGGTGGAAGTACTCTGTGAACTGCCACTGGGTGTGAGTCACTGCTACTCTGACCTGACCCCCATCCTTGGCAGGCCCCTGCTAAACCCAAACCAGAAACCAAACCTATAGCCGGTTGGGTCAATTTGGAATCATAACAACTCTTCAGACCAGGTTTCCACCGCTGGACCCCTTGATGGACACCTGGTGGACTCAGACTGGCTGACCTTCGTGAGAGCAGAGCACACTCTCCCCTAAGCCACCAAGGTTTCTACAGGGCTAAAATTGGGCAAGAGCACAGGCATGAGCTTAAAACCAACCATACAGGGCCAGGGGTTGCTGGGGTAGAGAGGACAGGTTAAGCAGCTTTGAGGCACCACAGACATGAAGGTTGTCATGTCAAAGGGCGTTTGTAGTGGTAAAGAAGCCACTGGCAGCAAAGGATACCCAGAGTGTTTCCTTGAAGCTGTTCTGTAACCTCAGAGCCTTCCCTCCTCTGACGGCAACCCCCGTCTGTGCCAGCTTTATATGCCCTTCACAGCTTGAACAGTGCCAGGGCGAGACTGGCTCAGAAAGGTGGGAGGCTCGCACAGGACAGGACTCTCTGCAGTCTCCCCTCCCAGCCTCTGGAAGGGCTGAAGCCGGAGCGGGCTGGGCTCCTCCCCCAGTTTCCTCTGCTGCCACGGAATCTGCCCTTGGTCGACTCTGCAGACGGAGAGGTTGATGGGGGGGGGGGGGGCGGAGAGCACACAGGCCTTCAGATCTGTAGCTTTCAACCTGTTCGTCACCCTCACCACTGCGAGCACATGCTCCCAACCTGACTTGGCAAGCAAAAACCAATTACTCAGACCCCCCCACCCCCACCCCGACAATCAGAAGTGTGTGTCCTGCAGTTCACAGTCCAGTATAAAGCAGAGGTGTCTGCATTTCCAGTGCCCGGTTCATGGTATCACGCACTGTGGGTGACACTGATTGAGAGGGGGAAACTGAGGTCCAGGGAGGGGGTGGAGGGAGCTTATAATCTTCATGGAGCAGGGTGATAGCACTGACGTCCATCCGTGTGTGAGCCCCGGTGCTATAGTGGGTTTGAAACCAGCTGCTCCGCGCGAGAGAGATGAGGCTGAGGCTTCGTACCTGTGTAAAGTCTCGGAACCCCACAGGGGCAGTTCCCCTCTGTCTTAGCGGGTCACTACCAGGTCACAATCGATGGCAGAGAGTTTGGATGGATCCTCTCCTGTAACAGTTTGATTGCAAGTCCCAGGTCAGACTTTGGGTTTATCCTCCCCCTCTATCAGCCATGGGGCCCAGCCTCGATTTCCCCACTAGAGCCTAGGAAGGGCTAATGTTTTCAGAGACTGAGATTGGTGTGAGTTTTTTGGGAACCAAAGAGGAACAGTGGTCACATCAAAACTCCTTTCTCTGGAGGAGACATAGAATGGAAGAGATCCTTTGGTTGGGAGGCACGGTGGATAACCACTAAGCAGAAATGCCCGTGCTCAGTGCACCAGCAAACAGGAGGGGGGAGAGAGAGAGAGAGAGAGAGAGGAGAAAAAAGAGAGAGAGAGATCTGATTTGAATGCACTGTGACTAAATATTGTCATAGTTCAAGGAGTCCTAGTGGCTTGTAACTGGGCTGCTAACTTCAAGGTCAGCAGTTCAAAACCACCTGCAACTCTGAGGGAGAAAGATGAGGCTTTGTGCTCTTGTACAGGGTTAGTCTCAGAAGCGCACAAGGAGAGTTCTCCTCTGCTTTATGGGCTTGCGATGAGTGAATCATCTCCATGGCAGTGAATTTTTTTTTTTTTTTAGCCCCAGTTTGGGGCCTTAAGTTGTGAAGGCATCTAATCCCACCTGGCTGGCAGCAGCAGGTGTAGGGAAGAGGGCCAGAAGTCAGGAGATCTGCTTTAGCTGTTAGAGGACTCGCTGGTCCTTCCCCTCTCTGGGCCTCAGGTTACCTCCCCTGGAGGAAGTTGTCCTCCTGGCTTCAGGCTTTGACCTTCTGGGCTTGTCAGACCCCAAGGGGCAGCTGGTCCCACTGCAAGAAACCTGAGTACAGTCCCCTGGGCCCTAACCCAGCTCTGAGGCCCCCTGGGGCAGGAATAGGAAGGGAGGGGGCGGGAAGCAGAAGGCTCTACACCAACTCTCTCTTTGACTCCTCCCAGCTCCCCCCACACAGCCCCACCCCCGCCCCTGCCCCCCGGGTGCCCAGCACTGATGCCTAGGGTACGGCAACTTGAAAGCACATAGGAAGGGCCTGGGCATCTTGTGAAACGGCGGCCGGCTCGGTTTGAAAAGGTCCGGGGGCAGAGCCCGAGAGTCTGCCTTTCCACCAGGCTCACGGGTGCCGATGCTGCCAGTCCCTGGACCTCTCTGCCAGCAGCAGGGCCCTAGAGGTTGTCTGCCTCTGAACCACGGGGGAAGCCGGAAGGCAGGCCCAGAGAGGTCAAGTCACTTGTCCAGTGCCACACAGCGAATAGCCCCGGGCTGGAGGGACTGGCACCTGCTAACCACACTGGACCTTCCCCTACTTGGGGCGGCGGCCAGCGGCCTCCCCGCGCGGGCCCCGGGGCTGTTTGCAAACTCGCTGCCCGGGGCGCACGGCTCAGCCCCGAGCCAGGCAAGAAGCGTCGCCCGGCTGGTTCTTCCTGCCTCGGTGGCGGCCTCGCTCTGTGTTCCGTGCGGGGCGCCGAGGGGCCCCACCCGCGGATCTACTGGAACTCTGCCTCCGCACCCCCCTGCCCCCAACGCAAACTTCGCGGGCGCCCTTTACCTTTTGGGGCGATGTGCAGCAGTTCAGCTTGCTGCCTCCGCAGCCCATCCTCCTCCGGGGGCTCCCGGACACCGCCTCCCAGCTCCGGGGGCCCCCAAGGGACCCCGCAGTGCCGGCCCCGCTGCGCGGTCCACGCCCGCCGGCGGCCGGGGCTGCCGGGCGAGACCCTGAAACTGAACCTGGAAGCGCCGACTTAAGCCCAGCGGCGGCGGCGGCGGCGGCGGCAGCGGCGGCCGCGCGCCGTAAATACCCGAAGAGCAGGGCCTCCACCAAACCCAAAGGACTGGCGGCACCGCTGACCCTCTGCAGGTGACCAGAGCCTTTCTAAGTCATAGGAACCTCGAGTGTGCGCAGAGAAAATTCGGTTTGGGCAACAGATGTTCTTCCAGGCGGACTCGCAGAGACACTGGACGATAGGTGGACGATCCTGTGGGTTTCTGAGCCTAAGTATGCGGCAGCCCGTCGAATGAGGGCTGTTTCTGCCCACCCCCACCCCCCGCGCCTTTACACGTGCGATTTTTATTTTTGTCATTATTATTTGGGGTGGGGGGGAGCATCACTACCTCTGGTGGTCGTGGGCGCTACCCAGCGCTGCTCCTGAGAGCCGCCGCTGGATTTGAACCGCCAAGCCCGCAGGCCGCAGTCCCGCACTCAACCACTTAGGCCACCCGGGCTCACCCTGTCATTATTTATGTTTATGCGACAAAGGTATTATTTACCTCTATCGTTTTACGAATGAGAAAAATTAAACTCGGAGTCGTGGAGCAACTTGCCAAAGTTCAGACATCTAGTAAGTTTCAGGGTCCAGAGAGAACCAGCTCTCACTCCAGAAACTGAGCTTTGAACCATTTATCTTCAAATAGCGTCATCATCCGGTGCTTCACGGTCATGCCAGCTCATTTCTGGGCAGACACCTTCTCCATCTCCGAGCACCGCGAAGATCCTAGAGTGTCTTCATGGTGAGTCTCCAGGCCCAACAGCCTTGTGCGGCAGCTAGGCTCCATGCAGCCGCAAAGTGCCAGCGTGCTGGGGAAAGGGGCGTTTAGTCATCCTCACTTGGGGACTCGCTGAGATTTTGGGGTGTGCGTGAACATGCAGGGGAAAGAGAGCGCATGCGGAAACACAGTGTGCATTCCTACCATCGCGAGGTGGCAGTGAAGGCCAGAAGCACTTGGGGAGGCAGGTGGATGAAAGAGCCTGCCTTGGGCTACCCAATATCTCACACTGGATACCCGGAAATAACCTCAACAGACACCAGAAAAACGGGTGAAGGGAGACGCCCGACAGTGTGAAATAGGACAAAATAATAATAATTTATAAATTATCAAGGGTTTGTGGGGGAGGGGGGACATGAGGAGCTGATACCAAGGGCTCAATTAGAAAGCAAATGTTTTGAGAATGATGATATAAGAAATGTACAAATGTGCTTGACACAATGGATGGATGGATGGATTGTGATGAGTTGTACGGGCCTCTAATAAAATGATAAAAAAAAAACCCACGCACATCTAAATTTATTAGCTACCAATTCTGGAGGTTAGAAATTCAAGTTCAGGGCACTGGCAGGGCCATGCTCTGCCTGAGGGTTCTCAGTCAGGAGTTAGAACCCTCCCTGTGGCCCCAGGTGTTCCTGGCATGTGTGGCATGACTCCAGTTCCTGCCCCCTCCCCCCACCTCTTCAGATCCTCCCCCTGCATCTCCTCTCGCTCCTTATAAGGACACCAGTCATGTTGGATTCAGTCCACCCTATTCCAATAGGACCCCATCCGAACTACGGTCATGGCAACGCAAAGGAAATCCTCGAGCGAGTCTGCATTCACAAGTACGGGGGGTTACGACTGGAGCATATCTTTCTGGAGGACAGAAAATCCAACCAGGGATTTACAGTCATGAATGAGGGAAGAAGTTTTCCTCGGCAGAAGATAAGTAAGACCACTGCCCAAGGTTCTGAGAAGGACACTTGGGGGTTATTAGGTTCTCCAACAGAACAGAATGCAGGCTTTGTAGGGCCGTACAGGGTGGCCCCCAAACCCACAGCTTCCAAGGAAATGACGAAAAGAGGCACATGCCCAGCAAATCGGACACATTCCAGAGTCGTGTAGGGAAGTCTTCCCCATCATTTGGAGGCACTTT
The DNA here is from genome assembly GCA_004026705.1 of Nesogale talazaci. Classification (NCBI taxonomy): domain Eukaryota; kingdom Metazoa; phylum Chordata; class Mammalia; order Afrosoricida; family Tenrecidae; genus Nesogale; species Nesogale talazaci. The sequence continues at coordinate 31,195 of PVJH01022425.1, forward strand.
CACGTGTGAGACCCACCCCTGCAAGGGCAGCGCTCACCAAAGTTACCAAGGTTCAGCAAAGCAGCGTTCAAATTCAACTAAGATGAAAGCAAGTATTCAAGAAAAGAGAATTCATTAGCCATAGTACATAGTACTATGTACATAGTACAATGCAGCCATAAGGAAACAATGCTTTACCATTGGGATGCTGATTGAAAAGCATAGTACAGAGTATCATATCCATGTAAAAAATATTAAAGTCCCTATTGTGATTACTCTAGAGATGCAGCATGTGGTTAACAGTCCCCAAGAGCAGTTGTTCCTGGGGCACCAGGAGGACTGCTTGGTAGCCAATCAATGCTTCGATCGAAGTTTCTGTGGGAGGATCCTGGTCCAAACGGGGGAAAGGCAGGACAGAATTTCAAGTTCTCCATGGAATCCAGACTTTCTGAAGCCATTTACAGTCACGAATGAGAAAAGAACAATGGGCTGCAAAAGATTAATTAAACTTTAAGCCTAAACCCTCATGCGCTGCTGGGGAGAGTGTGTAGATGGTGCCATTCCTGTGGAAAGTGGTACGGTGCTCCCGCAAAAAGTTGAACTAGAAATACAGCACGGCTTGTCAAACCCTCTACTTGGCATCTGTCTGACAGCAGGAAGAGATCGGACACAAATAGACAAACACACGTGCGTGCGCTCGTGGCAACACTCTTTGCAACAGTCAAAAGGGTAGAAACAACCTCAATGCCCAACGATAGGAGAACAGGTGCAAAATGGCACATACATACAATGGAATACTACTTAGCATTAATGAATGACAATGAGTCTGGGAGATCCTCAGAAATGACGGTGATGAATCTGGACGTTAGGCTGAGTGAAAGTGACCACCACAAAAGACAGATATTCTATTAGACCACTATTATGTTTTTTAAGTCAAGAAAAGGTTTTTCCACACTAAAAGAAACAGGTTGGGCTGAGCTCCGGTGGTGTAGTGGTTGTGCGCGGGACTGCGGCCCACTGGGACGGAGGTTCAATTCCAGTAGTGGGGCTTGGCCTCCTACTCCCACCACCGGAGAGCAGTGATGCCCCCCCCCCAAAAAAAAGAAACAGGTTGTGATGGTGACTAGGATGAAGGAGAGAGGGGGCGGGCGGGGGAAGGCAAACCTCTGGCAGTGGTTCTCAATCTGTGGGCAGTGACCCCATTGGGGATTGAAGGACCCTTTCACAGGGATCGCCTAACACCATTGGAAAACACATATGTCTGATGGTCTTAGGAGCAGAGACACGGGTCCTCTATCCGTCTCCAGGTGGGTCTGCCCACATGCAGATACACCCACATATGGGTACCTGTGTGAAGTCTGTTTACCATGTGACGCCATGCTTCAGGACAAATTTCATTTGCTTGTAATTAGAAATGAATATCTCACAATATATAATTACATATTTTTTTTTATCATTAATCACGATGCTTTAATTATGTTCACCTTGTAGCAGTGAAAATACATCCCGCATAGCAGATATTTACATTATGATTCATGACAGTAGCAAAATTATAGCTATGAAGGAGCAATGAAAATAACTTTATGGCTGGGGATCGCCACAATATGAGGACCTGTATGAAAGGGTCACAGAATTAGGAAGGCTGAGAGCCACTGGGCTAGAGGGTAGACAAGCACTGACATAGGTGAGTGGGGAAGGAGACAGACACTATTAGAAGGAGGCTGGCAAAAATGAGTGGAAGCAGGGGAAGATCCTGGCAGGAGAGCAAGAGTTCAGGGCAGCAGAAGTAATGACAGTCATACCCATGACCCTATCTTTTTTTCCTTTTTTTCCTTTTCGCATCACTGCCCAGGTGGGAGTAGGAAGCCCAGCCTTGCTCCTGGAGAGCTGCTGCTGGATTTGAACTGTCAACCCTGTGGGCCACAGTCCTGCACTCAACCACTGCGCCACCAGGACTCAGTTTCCATGACGCCACATTAACGATGAACCTCCCCTAGATAGACCACTACAGATGGAACAGGTGTAGGACGAAGAGTGGGAGTACACCCAGAGACAGGTACAGGTTCAACAGAGCATATCTGCATGGGTACAGTTACCTTTGTTGCCAATAGATCCTCTAAGGTGGTGGTACCTACAGGGCCCAAGGTCATGACAACTTCTTAGAAAAAACCAAATATCCTGAGGGGATGCTGTGCTGGGTTTGGGGGCTCAAGACCACAGTTCAGGACACCATCGTTCATTGATGTAACATACTTCTCAAAGGCAGTGTTCTGCATTCTAGCTTGCTGTGCAGTGACTGGGGTCTGAGATACTTGTGAGCATTATCTAAGGTGTACACATGATGTCTTCCCACCTGGAGGGGGAAAATGGTGATGAATAATCCAAGATACATGGGAACAACGAGTCTAATGGAATAACCGACATAGCCAACACCAGCGTCCACCAGTGGGAGGGCAGCAGAACCAGAGGATGCCCAGCTGTAATCTGAGAAACATTACATTAGAAGTTCTTGGATCGAGTGGGAGCAAACATGTGTAACAAACTTCATCGTCATAAACGAGATCTATTACTGGTCATAGAAGAGATGGGAAGAACCTCCAAGAGCTTGGCTCTTAGTTGCCTTTCATGTCTGGAACTGAACTTATGATCCAAAGGGCAGCGTTCCCCCAAGGACAAAGTTCAGAAGTCGGAACAGAGGAGGAATGGGAATCGAGAACAAAGGGGGTGTGTGAGGCTTGGCTGGCACAGAGAGGGGCTGCAATGGACGAGTCCATCGTGAAGCTTGCAGTCTGCTCTGTATGCCTTCACCTAACTCACAATAAAAAGTCAAAAAAGTAAATGTGGAACTAAAGCAAAAGTGGAACTGAAAAAACAATTCTTTTACACCAAAAACTCAAATTGGTTTTGAACGAAAACCAGGATTTGATTTCGTGATGGACATCTCTTTGGAGCTCTGGGCCCTCCTAAAGAATTAGCAAGGAGAGGTCGTTTTGAGGACGGCACTGCAAAGGCCTGGATGGAAACTTAGAGGGACAGTCACCCCATGATGATGAGGAAGAAGAGTTTGTAAGAGGGGTGAGGATGCTTGCACGACCTAGAGAATGCAGCCAAGGGCGCTAAGTGGTGCACACAGCATGGCTGAATTGGTGTGTGTTTTGCTGTGTATGCTCTCAGCAGCAAAATTATAATGAGAAACAGCGATTGCCTATAGATGAGTGGGATTTTAGGCTTCACAAATTATTTTTCACTTTTTGAATGAGTAGGTCTATCTTGAGACCAGAAGAACTTGATGGTGCCCAGATCCCACTATTGAAAACTTTGATCTGAGTGAGACACGCTAGATGGGCCCTGACAGAAAGGGAGAAAGACGTGGGCTTGAATTTAAAATTCCCGGAGTGTGGAGAAAGAGTTTGTTTTTGGGTTTTTTTTTTTTGAGAATGAAGGGCACCCGGCTGGTGGAGTAGCTTATACTCTGGCCTACCAACTGCAAAGTCAGAGGTTCGAAACCACAAGCCATTCCTTGGGAGAAAAATGTGGCTTTCTAATTCCATAAAGATTTATAGTCTTGGAAATCAGTCAAAATTGACTGGAAGCAGTGCACTTGACTCAAGTTTTTGTTTTTGAGACTGAAGGGGTTCTTAAAACTATCACCCTGAGATACCTTTTAAACATTGGAAAAAACTATCCGTTGAAGTAATCTCTTAATTAAATAGCAGATTAGCTGAAATAAATAAATAAAGAGAAGGAGGTGGGGTGCCAATCACAGTGAATACAAGAAAGAAGTATTATGTTCTAAAATTGATTGTGGAGACAATTATTATGGGATGAAGACAACTTTTCAACAATTATTATGCTCCAAATATTAAGCAGACTATTTACCAGCATTTGTTATGGAGGTTAAGTTAGTTATTCTCCCTAAAATTCCCAATTACTTAAGACCTTTGTGTTGTCTAACTACGAGCTGATTTCCCAGCTGTTAGGATGATGGCTTGCTTCCCTTGAAGCCTGTGGGTGGGATTCAAGAGTCATTGTTAATTTCCCCTCACCTGATAGAAATGTTTATCTACCTCCACAGGTTAAAGTCTGGCCTTTTCATTCCCCTCTTCACATAGTCACTAGATATTCCTAAGACCACTCCCCTTATCACCATATAGCCCTTAAAACAGCCCTATCCTGTGACATACGTCCTTGCCTGTAATTAGGAGCCTGGCCTGGCTCCAGAGGGCATATAGGGGTGGGACATAAGATAAGGGGAGAAGCCTGCTTCGCTCCAGCCTGTCTCTATCCAGGCTGCTGCTCTCCTGTCTCCTTCTCCACGTGAGCCATCTAGTGGGGCGGAGGTGAGCATGTACCATGAAAGGATAACTTCTAATGCTCTTTTCTCTCTCTCATGATCTCTATATCGTTGTTATAATTAATAATTATCACTGCACAACTGCCTGTTGAACCCTTGCTGTGAGTATATCAGAGGACTGGCCACCCCCTGATAGATTATGCAACTCTTATTCATTTGATTGGACTATTGAATTGTATGCTATGTGAAATATATGCCAATAAAACTATTTTAAAAATAAAGAATGCCACACCTGAGTTTTGTACTCTTTGTTTGTTTGTTTTGGGGGCACATCACTGCCCTCTGGTGGTGGTGGGAGCTACTCAGCATAGCTCTTGGAGAGCTGCCACTGGATTTGAACTGCCAAGCCCGTGGGCCGCAGTCCCACACTCAACAACTATGCCACCGGGGCTCAGCCCGAGTGTTGCACTCTTAAAAAGACAATCTATTATGAGAATAACAGTTGCTCTAGGGCAGTGGTTCTCAACCTTCCTAATGTCCCATGACCCTTTAATACAGTTCTGGTGACCTCCCCCACCACCAAAAAATTATTTTCATTGCTACTTCATAACTATAATTTTGCTACAGTTATGAATTGGGCAACTTCTGTGACAAGGTCATTGGAGCCCCCAAAGGGGTCATGGCCCACAAGTTGAGAACTGCTGCTCTGGGGCATAGAGAAGATTGGGGGCATGGAGACTAAGTTAAGGAAACGGAACAAGTAGGATTAAAATCGTGAGAATGTTGGTAACGATGGGAGGTATGTAACCAATGGGACTGAATGCTATGTTAGGGATTGCTGAGTGTGAACCTGTTTGCTGCATATCCTTTCACCAAAGAGACAATTGTATTTTAAAATATTGAAATATTTTGTATTTAATACTTTAATGAAATATTAAAGTGAAATAAAAATAGAGCACAACTGAATAAGGGAAGTTGCAGTCACTGCTTTTGTAATTTTACCAAAAAATATGGTTTTAAGCCCATTCGTGAGATTCTCATGAGCCCCTTGTCCATGAGTTGCATTATGACTCATGCAGACTCTGTAGGATGGGGTCGAATTGCCTGTGTCGGTTTCTGAGACTGGAAGTTTTTCCGGG
>PVJH01022426.1:0-36637 GCA_004026705.1 Nesogale talazaci
AAAGGGAAGCAAAATATAGAACACTGTCTTCAAGGAACTATTTAGTAAAACCATGATTATGTATAGAAGCAAATTGTTTATTTACACCTATGAATATTCTCCCACCTACATGTTTTAGACACTGATCTAAACTTCAGAGGTATTGATATTAAGATACAAATTTTATATTGATGCAAAATATACATTTAGTAGATTATTAAGGATAATTGGGGATTACACTATTGAGGATACACCTAGAAATATTTATATATATGGTTTTTAAAAAGGATGGAAGTCATAGATTTAAAATGTCATCACTTAAAATATCAGTGATTCTATATAAGATAGATAGGACAAACAATCCTGAGGAGAAAACAATGGACTGGCGGTTCTGGAGGGATAAGGGAGAAGAGGGAGTGGAGAGCCAAAAAACTCAGAGACAAGGGAATAACAAAAGGTATAACGTTGATGGTAGGGAGAGTATATACTGCTGGGTGGAGTTTAATCAAAAGAAATGTTTCTGAGAAGAAATACTGAGAGCCAAATGGAGGGTGGGCATGATAGTAGGATAGGAGGAAAGTGAAAGGAAACAGAGGAAAGAAATGGGAGGCAAAAGTTAGAGGTATAGCTATAAGTATGTATACATGTAAATATATTAATTTATGATGAAAGGGGTAGAGGCCAATGTCCATATATTTATTTGTTAAGTATTAAGGTAGCAGATGAACTTTGGGACTCTACTCCAGGGCTCCCTTAATACAAGAACACTTTACTCTGTTAACCTAGCACTCTTTACCTAGCACTGTTAACCTAGCACCATTCCTGACATGATCACTGAAGACAAAATGGGTGCATAAGTAAATGTGGTGAAGAGATCTGATGGTGCCTGGCTATCAAAAGATAAAGCATCTGAAGTCTTAAAGATTTGAACTCTAACAAGTGACCATCTAGAGGAAAGCAAATAAGCCCACATGGAAGAGGCACACCATCCATTGTGATCATGAGGTGTCGACAGAATCAGTTATCAGGTATCAAAAGATCCCAAACAAACAACTTTATCAACATGAATGGAGGGAGAAGGGGTGTAGTGGAGATCCAAAGCCTATCTGTAGACAAGTTAAGTTCCCTCCATAGCAGGGTTATAAGGAAGGGATGATTCAACTAAGGTGTAATATAACACTGACGAATCACATTCCTCTAGTTCCTGAATTCTCCCCTCCTCCCCGCTGCTCCCCAACTACCATGACCCAATTCTACCTTAAAAATCTGGCTAGACCAGAGAACACATGTTGGTACAGATAAGTTCTCTCAACACAAGGAATTCAGGAAAGAATTCTATCCTCAGAGTAGTAATGAGAGTAGGATATCATTAGGGTAGGGCATGGTTAGGAAGGGGGAAGGGTGAGAAAGGGGAAATCCATCACAAGATTGAATCTATAGTTCAACCCTCCTCGAAGGGGAAAAATAACAAATGTGAGTGAAGGGAGACAACAGAGAGTGAACTAAGCTACAAAATAATAATATAGAATTGATCAAGGATTCATGGGGGTTGGGTGGGGAGTAAAAAGAAGAGCTTTTATCAGGGGCTCAAGTAGAATATGTTTTGGAAATTATGATGGTAACATATGTACAAATATGCGTCATACAATTGATGTATGGAATATTATAAGAGCTATAAGAATCCCCAATAAAATGACTTAAAAATTTTTTAAAAAACTATCAGTGATTATCTGAAGAACATGATGAAGAGGAGATGTTTACAATTAACTAGCTCTTCTACGTCATTTTAATTGTTCCAAACGAGTTTGCATTATCTCTATATTGTACCAGATGAAATGAAGCAATAAAGGAATACAAGACTTCATTTAATGAATCTGGCTCAGGGCCACGCAGGAAGAACATTCTACATGGGTTGCAGGAGCTCTGGGAAAGTAAAGCTGCATGAGGACTTCAGTAAATCCTAGAAACTAAAGCTTCCTAGGGAAAAGGAAGAAACTTCTGAGGAGGAACACAGGTAAACAATTAATATTCTCGAATACTGACGAACAGCCTGATGATTCAAGCCCACTCAGAGACTCCTTGGATGAACTTCTTCAAATATAGATCAGTCAGTAGCAAACCTGATGAAGCTCCATTCTGTCGGACACCCTTGGGTCATCATGATTTGGAATCAACTTAAGAGCAACTGACAGCTGGTTAGCAATGTGTGCAGAGTTCCTGGATGCAGCCGTTTTCCTTGGAGAGTGTATATGTACCATAGGAAACCAGGTAAATAACAATGTTCTTATCTGGGCATTGTTAAGATTACATAGCAAGATTACATACCTGGCAAAACTTCACTCTCTGGGTCTTAGAGGTGGGAAGATTAGAAAAGATGAACTCTAAAGTTCCCGCCACTTAGGGAAATTTGTCATTAGGAAAGATGAGGGAGAGAGGTAGTAAAAGCTAGATTACGGAAGACCTTTATTTAATATAGGATAAGACATTTACACATAACCCAGAAGCCCTGGGAAAGATAGAGGAATATGAGCACCTAATGTGTGTGAAATGTGAAAAGCAGTATTTGGGCAAAGGCACAGTATTAGTGATAAGTAAATGTTGGAAGTAACAAGAAAAGGAGGAAAAGAGAGACAGAGATGAAAAAGTTAGCAGGCCAACTGGAAGCCTACTGCATCTTTAAGGACTCTAACACCCTGATAAACCAAACAATGTGAGTCATATTGATACATAGTAGAGCTGATAAGGGAAATCTCTTCTGCATAGACGATAAGCCAAGGGACAACAAACCAAGAATTGAAAAGCCACCATTTTTCAAGCTTCAATGCAATAATATCTATCAGTCGAGCATGATAGATAAATGCTTTTTAAGTATGGGGTGAAAGGTTATCCATGAAATGGATATTCTTAGGGTTTTGAAGAACTATTCCACAGATTACAAAAGAGAAAGATGACTTTACAAGGAAGAGATTTGGTGGTCTTTAACCAAGTGACCTAATTTAGCATCACCAGTAGGATAATGGCTTCACATTTTGGATCTCCTAGTGTGAAGCAGTAGGAAATATATAAGATCTCATGGTGGATCTTCTGACTGTTCTAATCAGGAGGAAGCTAACTATCCAGAATCTCCTATATCTCCTGTATTCATCTGACTGAACTCATCCCAGACACACAAGTCATCAGCATTAGAGAAAAATACAAGGGTAGAAAGACTATGCTACATGAATAATGATTGAAGACATAATAAAGGCGCCAAATACACTAGATTGGATCTTTGCTTTCAGAACAGAAAAAGAATATAAAAGACAGACATGTTGGGAAAATAATTTTTAAGACAGGTTGGCATGGGGGAAGGGAGGCAGTGGTCGGTGTAAAATATGAAAATAATAATTTATAATTTATCAAGGAGTCCTGGGAAGAGGGGAGAGCAGCTGATACCAGAGGCTCAAATAGAAAGTAAATGTTTAGAAAATAATGATGCCAACATATGTACACATATGCTTGATACAATTGATATATGGACTGTTAAAAGAGGCCCCCCCAAAATGATCTTTTAATAAAATAAATAAAAAGCAAAAAGATATATTGGGGATACTGAAGGAAATGTGAATAACTATAGTATATATTATAGAAATACTGTTTTTTGTTGGTGTGATAATGTGATCATTATATATAATAAAATGTCACACACTGAGGAAGTGCCTGCTTATTTGATAGGATAGAGATGTCATGGAGTCTGCAACATAATTTCAAATGGATCAGAAAACTCTGTGTGTGTGGGGCGGGGGTGTGTTTTGAAAGGGGGTTCTTTTCTCTTGGATGGAAAGAGGGAGGGTACAGGGAGAATTGGCCAATATGTTAGCAATTGTTGGTATTTTCAATTGCCTCCTCCTACACATGTGAAACCTGAGCATTGAATAAGGAAGAACACAGTAGAACCGATGCACTTGAATTGTGCTGCTGAAGAATTTTGTAAGGCCCATGGACGGGCAAAAGGACAAACCAATCTGTCTTGAAAGAAGTAGACTCAGAGTGCTCCTGAGAGGCAAGGATGGTGAGATGTCACTTCACATACTTTGATCACACCAGGAGAGACCAGTCCCTGGAGAAGGACATCCTTCTGAATAAAGTAGAGGAGCAGCAAAAAAAAAAAAAGGAAGATATTCTACAAGATGAATGGTCACAGTGTCTACAACAGTGGGCTCAAGCGTCGGAACAATTGGGAGTAAGGTGCAGGACCAGGTGGAGGTTGGTTCTGTTGTGCATAAGACTGCTGTGATGGGTTGGAACGGAGCCCATTGAACCTAATAGCAGCCACTGTGAAAGTTAGTTCTATAGGCTTTCATTGTACTCTTTTTTCAACTTTTCTATATTTAGAACATGTTCAAAATAAACAGGCGGGGAAGAGATCTATTATAAAAGTAAGCCCTCAAGCTTTAGGCTAGTGTTTTAGAAAAGGTATAGGATATCAAAAAAAAAGAGGAAAATGTTGTTTTTAAAGGAAAATAGATTAAGATCCATCATTTCTCACTTGTGGTGGTATATGCTATTCAAATGTCAGCATTTGTATATGTGCTGCCAAAGCAAGCACCAGTTGTCGGCATTTGTATTGTGTCAACATCTCCCTTTGGCTTTGGCTGATGGAGCAGTTAGAAAAAGAGCATGTAAGAACTATTGACAAAGTGTGTCTGAACTCAAATCACTGGGGGTTTTTAGGACTTTATTTTAAGATGAGGAATAATTCAGAGAAATGCTAAGTTGTAATTATGGGTGTTATGAGTTGGAATCAACTCAATGGCATTGAGAATTATGGGCAACAGTCAAATGCATCTATATGTGCATCTACATATATGTACACACAATCATATAGAAGATCAAACAAAAGGCACATGATATTCTGAGGAGCTGTGATGGAATGCTCACAACCTGCATGCGGTTCTGGCACTTGGATTTCTCATTAGTTGATTTTGACTGAGGGGGATTCTATTAGCCTCTTATTCCCACTCAAGCCATTCAGATACTTGACAGGTTATGTCTATAGAGACTTCATCCTCCTTACTTTAAAATTGATTTTAATCCTATGAGCAAGGTCAACTCTACAGAGAGTAGAAGAAAAAGGAAGAAACCGCCTTCACTTATAATACAATCGCTCTAATTCATGCTAATTAGAGGACAAAATCCTGACCTAGCTAATGAATATTACAGCACATGTAGGAAGAAGTAATTTTATTGCTTTCAAATTTGTGTATCATTTCGATTTCTAGCTGAACAAATTTGCCAAGAAGTTATCCCATTGAACTTGTCATATTAAAATTATAAAAGTAATCTACAACTACACACTTATGTAAGAAACAGTGCTGATCCATGTATGTTATTGTAGCTGCAATTCCGTTTTAGGAAGACAGCTTTTCACTGCAAAAAAAAATGTCACAGTTCCTAGAACTGTTAGCATTCCTGACCCTTGCAAATGCCAGCGATGACCCTCAAACCTGTCATTTTAACAAAAAACTGTGTTCGAATCTTTCCATCCTCCATTAAGAGGTATTGTAAGACTCTAAAGAAAAGGACAATGTTTCCTTTATTAACATAGCCCCAGTTACAAGCAGTGTCTGGAACAATGAAGACACTCTTCCATTTGTTTGTTCAAGGGGTTCATATAATGCTTAAAATTTGATTTTTCCAGAGCTCAGTTTTCCTATAACCAGCACAGTATTTTAAAATTTTCCTCTTTTTCTTAGGTGCCATTGTGTCGGTTCTGCCCCTTAGGCACCCTATACACAACAGAGTGAAATGCTGCATGGTCCTGCCCCATCCTTGCCATGGTTCCTATGTGTGAATCCATTGTTGCAGCCCATTGTTTGGACTGGTGGCAGTACCTCCTTCATTTTTTTCTTCACCTCTTCTGTGTCATCAAATCGCTGTCTGTTCATGTCCCTCTGCATGTTCAGAAACAAAAAGAAGTTGTTCGGAGCAAAGTCAGATAAGTAAGGTGTGTGGGGCAAGAGGGGCATGCTGTCTTTGCCAAAAACTGATGCACTGAGATGGCTGCATGAGCAGGTGCAGTGTAGTGGTGGCAAAACCAGTCCCCCGTCTGCCACAAATCAGGTCTTTTCTTCGTCACACACTGTTACTCAATCTTTTCAGAACCACTAAATAGAAAGTTTGACTCACAGCCTGGTGTGATAAACAAACTCCAAATGCACTTCTAATCAGCATTTCCTTCCATTCAGAAGTTGATGGATGCCCAGAATGAGGATTGTCATCAATCAAAATCTCAACAAGAAAAAGACTCATACACTGGAATCTTTCCCATAGCACTCCTCTTGTAAGCTGTGTTCAACATCACAACAGTTTCTGAGGCATTTTTCCCCAGTAGGACATAAAATTTCACAGCTGTAAACTGTTCTTTTGAATCTGCCATCACAAAAAAAAAAAAAGAAAGAAAGAAAGAAAAACCGAGGTCGGAGAGAAACTCCTTTTATAAAAAAATTTACTGTGACCAGAGAGTACCTTTCCCAGTGATGTCTCTGCGGGTACATACTACCTCAGAGTGAGTTGTCTGATTTGCCTAGCGGGAAAAATGCATCCTGGAAAAGCTCCACTCTGCCCAGCAGAGCTTTTTCCCAGTTTGTTTGGCTACCCTTTGTACATTCCTGTGTCATTTCTGCCATGGCCTAATAGTTGATAGTCTCAAAGGGGCAGAGTTGGCAAAGCAGCAAAGTCATAGGCCTGCTTGAGTTTGAAATCCAGTAAGTAGAGCATGAATGAAAGGTCAGCAAGAGGGTGGAAGAGAACAGAGAGCTGCATCTACCCGAAGTGCTCACATCTGACCCGTCATCTATCATAAGAGAGACTTCTAAAATTAGAGAACCTGGGCCTACCTTCAAAGCTGCTGATTCAGTGAGTCCCATTTCATCAGTCTTCCCTCTGAGTGAAGAGTTGTTTCTGGAGAGAGCTGTGCTCAGTACCTGACTCATAATCTGTATCCAGGAAATGTTTTTTGAATAGAGTTTAATGATATAAATCATATTATGCAACCCAATAGTTACATGCATTCATGATCTTTAAAATATTTTTGAATACTTATTATGTGCCACAAAGTGTTCTAGATACTACACGTCTGGAAGTAAAGGAGACAAGGCAAATTGCTACTCACGGGGTAGATGAGATGGGCAAAAATGTATCAGGTGGACCTATGTTTTATAAAGAGTGAAAACAGGATGTGTTAGAGCAAGATGGCAGGAGATACTTTTTAAAACATGTTGGTCAGAAACTGACTCTCTGGGATTTGGCATTTAAATGGAAATGTGTACAAAAATTAGGGAACAAAAGATCTAGAGAAGGGAGCATTCAAGTCTAAAGGTCAACTGATAAAAATGCCCTGTGTCTGAAGGGAATCTGGATTGAGATCAAAGCAAATGGTATGATATGGAATTAGAGTGGTGGGCAGAAGTCAAGGTGAGGAGTTTGGATTTTACTCAAAGTACAAGAAGTCAATGGAAACATTACAATGGAGAAAATGTAATGTGCTATGCACTTTTTAAAAGTAGTTCTGGACAAAATAATAACTTATAAAATATCAAGAGTTCATGAGGGAGGGAGGAGGAAAATGAGGAGCTGGTACCAAAGGCCGAAGTAAAAAGAAAATATTTGAGAGTGATGGTGGCAACAAATATACGGATGTGCTTGACCAATGGATGGATGCATAGATGGATTGGAATAAGAGGTGTAGGAACCCCAAAAAATGATTTTAAAAAGAAAAAAAAAGTAATTCTGGCTATTAAGTTAAAAATTGATGGGGAAGGAGAAACTAGAGTGAGAGCAGGGGCACTAGTCAAGACACCATTGCAATGTCTACAGGGGAAGCCAAGAGCTGGTCTAGGACTGCAGGAGTCAGAGTGGAGTTGGAGAAAAGTGGGTGGTCATGAAGCATGACTTGGAGGTACAATCAACCAATGGGCTGATGGATTAGAAGGGGAGGTAGCAAGAAGAAAGATGAATGAAGGTCGACCTCTAGGAGGTTAGTTGAGTAGCTTGAGTGTTTTGAAGATGATGACACTCTGCTGAAAGGTGGAACATTTTTGAGAAGCAAGTTTGAAGGAAAACCAGGAACTTGAGTTGGGATGTGATGAGCTTCAAAACTTTTAATCCTCTAACTGGAAACGTGAAGCATGCAGACTGATTTATTTACCGAGACTTAAAAGTAAGATCACAGCTTTAGAAGATGATATCACTTTGTATGTGTATAATACTTTATAAGATTCTACTTTTGCTTGCATTTTTTGACACAGAGAGCTAATTGGTTAGTCAACAAGTGTGAATCATAAAAGTGATTCACAAAACAAACAAACAAAAAAGTGAATCACTGTGCCTTAGCCTATCGTAAGTTGAATTTGGGTGGCCAAATTTTTATTTTAGTGTTTTAAAATAATGTTGAGTACTTAACAAGTGCCCCAAAAATCAGTTCTCTACAAATGACCAAGTAAATAGAAACATTTTAAATATATGGAAATTCATTTTTGCATCCACAAATCAAATTTTAAAAGAACGTCCTATTTCAATGGCTTAACCATCCAATATAAGCTTTTCCTTTTTGCCTCTGCTCTAGGAGGATTTAGGTCCTGAGCTTTCATGCAACTGCTGTCAAAAGTGTTATCCTTCTTCACCCAGTGGAACAGCCTCCAGGAGGTGAAGAGAGCTTAATTAGAAATTTCCACTTCAAATGCAATTTATAGTTTATTCACTGAGACAGGCTGGAGGGTGTTTGCAAAGTTTAATGCTGAGTGAAAAGTTTAATGTGATGTATTAGACATTGACTGTACTTGTTTATTAATCACTGGATGGAACTTCAGAGAATAAGCCATGAGGCTCTCATTTTCTAGTTGAAGAAACTAAGTCCTCAAGAGATGAGGTGATTTCTCAAAATCAAATAAGCTATCAAAAGGGTTGCATTGGCATATAGAACATTTAACTGTTCAGTCAGTGTTTTGTTGACCCTAAGGCTTTCTCTTTGAGTTCCCACAGTCCTAGAATCTCTCTCTGGCAACAGAGTCTTCATGGATAGAGTTCCATTCTCTAGCAGGTCATCCTATTTGGGCTTGTTAGGAGAATGGGTCAATTGTACAGCTAACTCAGATATCCTTACTTCTATTAGATATTGCTCTAAGCATATTCACATGAGTACAATTTTAATGAGACCTCACAGAAGTCCTGTGAAGTAGGTACTCTTTGTATTCCATTTTGTTCTCCACGGTTATTATGGTAAGGCTTATTCAGGTCCAGACACTGACCTTGTAAATACCAAGCTAAAATATTTGTTAGCATAGAACACTTCAGTCTACAACAAAATTCATTATCTTCTCTTCTAAACTCACTTTCTCTCATTCTTCATCTTCATCAGTGATATCATTACCCTTCATCTTTTTTGTTAGATCTTCCTCATTTCCATCTTATTACCAGTCCATTCAGTTTTATAAATACCACATATACTTAATTTGATTACCAGAAATATTTGAGGGAAATGTTAGTGTGGCAGTTATGTTAATTTATTATGTTAATTTCATGATTGAGATGTAGGGGTGGAGTCTAGCCTGTTAATCTAGAGATAGCCATTGAGTAGCCAATGAGGCCTCTGTGTGGGAATGGCTTTCTCCTGATATGTCTGGGAAATCTCTCGGTATTTCCCTTGTGAAGATGAAAAGCTATATCTCCCCAGTTGTTGGGAGTTAGTTTCAGATACGATGAATCATGGAAAAGACAAGATGGCAGCATCTGAGGAGCTGGAGAAGCCACAGGGCTTGGCCCTGATGGAGCCAGACCTCTGAAGCTGGAGAGGCCACGTGGAGACCCCTGCCAGTGACGAGTTGCTTCTGTCACCACTGGATGCTGTTGATGAACCCTGAACCTTGGAAGTGAGGAACCATGGAGAGACCCCTGCCAGCGCCGGGATTCTGCACCCACTGACCTGTGACTTCGCGAGTCAGAAGGAGAAATTATAGACCGGTATCGGGCATATGGGCTAATATCGGACTTATGACTTTGAACTGGACTGGGTTGAGATGTTTTCTCAGTGTTCCACTCCTTTTGTATATAAATAACTTCCTTATATCCATATGCACGTTTCTGTGAAATTTGTTTCTCTAGTCTACCCGGACTAACAGTTAGATTTCTTAGGTGATAAATACCTTGGTCCTTGGCATCCCATGAGAAAGAATAAAGGCCAAAGCCTTGTTTGTGATCCAAGTGCGTTTTATAAAAGACAGAAGCAGTTTCAGGCATTACAGTAAGCTTAACCCAAAGAGAGAGACCACAGCCCAACCACAGAGGAAAAGTTGGAAAAGAGAAGGTGGCCTCCCAGTTTAAGCTTTTTTAAGGCCTTCCATTGGGAGGCATGGTCAACAGTGCTGGTTGATTCCATAGACTTAATTGAGCCAACCTGGCCTAGATTGAGGCCCACACAGGTGTGCCCCCCCACCCCCCACCTAGGTGTACGACCCCTTCCTTGTTTGGAGTCTAAACTTGGAGCATGCCCAGAAGACACCCTGGTTCCTGTTCTGGCTACCTAACAGAAACATCTATGTAGAACCTTCTTCTGGGCCTCTGCCCTATCTCTAACCCTCAACTGAATTCCCGTTTTCCCCAATCTAGGCCTTTATCTTCTACCACTTTTAATACTACAATTGTGTCCCATCTGACTATCTGTTGGGACATGAGCAGGTCCCCAACACTCAAACAGATCCTCAGGAGTGACTTCGCCATTATGGAAAATGTTAAAGACAGAGAGACAAACAGGAAGGTGCAGGGGCTCCTCATCTCATGTCAGAACTGAGAGAGAGAATGTCTTTTCCAGTGGGCATATATAACGGGGCTCACAGATCTTTCATAAGGCACTCAGAGTCATACAGCTAACATAGACTTAATCGATGGATAATATTATAAGCTGGTAAATTCATAATCCAGCAATGAAGTGAGTCATCATCTTGACCTAGTTCTAGTTGTCCTTGAATGCCTCTGAGGCCTCCCCAGGGAGTTGCTGCATTTTACCATGATTTGGCTATAAAACCTGTTTGCTCTTAGCTACAGATAACCTCCAGGCACAGGAAGTAGCCAGATGCAAGTATAAGAATCTTTTTATTATTATTATTATTATTATTATTATTTTTTATTTTTAGGCATCACTGCCCTCAGGTGGTGGGAGTAGGAGGCCCAGTCTTTGCTCCTGGGAGCTGGAATTGAACCTCCAACCCAGTGGGCCGCAGCTCCACGCATAACCACTATGCCACCGGGGCTCAGCCAGAATCTTTTATGGTAGCTCCTTTATGACAGTTCCTTTATTGGGGAGGTTATGTATCCAGTCATGAGAATGTGTATTAAGATTGACTTTTATCTCATAACTGAAAGGGTCTTCCCCCATGAGGTTATGAGATAAAACTCAGACCTTCATCCAATTGGGAACGTGGATGAGTTAGCCACATTACATGCTTATCCCATCCTTCCATTTACCACAGCTATCCTTAAAAAAAAAAAAAAAACACCCAAAACTCTGAGTCCCAATTTTTCACTTAAAAAAAATCATTTTATTGGGGGTTCATGCATCGCTTATCACAACTCATACATACATATATTGTGCCAAGAACCTTCGAGAGCCTGCTGCAGTCATCATTCTCAAAACGTTTGCTCTTCTCCTTGAGCCCTTGACATCAGCTTTTCATCTTTTCCCCTCCCTCCTACTTCCCCTTTCCTCATTAACACTTGGCTATTTATAGATTACTGCTAGTTGTCATATCTTACACTGCCCGATATCTCTAATTTTTCACTTTTACTAGAATTACCCTCCGAAAGACGCAGGTCACATTGTGTCAAAGGTCTCTACATTCATTACCCCTCCATGGCCATGCTCTGACGACATATCTTAACCTGGAATTCAGAGTTCACTTCTACTGGTGCCACTGTCCATGCTGTCTGCCAACCTCCTCCAGTCTGCTCACAACGCCTGGGAGAGGCCCTCAATTTCCATCTGGCCACGCCTAGTACTCTGATGGCTGCCTCTTCTTGCAATGTGTTCTTCTATTATTTTTATCCTCAACATCTTCCCCTCCTGCCCCTCCCTCATCCCACCCTGCCCCTCACCCTCCCACCACCACATCTACTCAACAAAAATTATATCTATCCTTTGAGGCTTAGGACAATTCTTCACTCCTCCAACAGTTGTGGAATCTTTCTGTTAGAATCTCTCCTCCTTCCCTGGGGATACCTGTTCTTAACAAGTGTTACCTGCTGTCCTGTTACCTTGGATTTCACAATCCCAACTCCCTCGATGTGCTCAAGCAGCATCTGATTCATCCTTGATGTGTAATGAACACTGGACTAGGCATCAGCCTGTCGAACTTCCGCCCTGCCTCCTCTCCTGTCTGGTCCTGATAAGGTTGCCTGGTTTCCTGTTTTCATGCAATTTCCTTACAGATCAAGTAGGATATTTACAGTTGCCCTGCTTCCCTCCCAGCTATGTGATAAAGATCACTTAATATGGATACCTGTGAATGTTTTCATTACATTTGTTTGCTTAGGTGTCACCTTCCTTGATAAGAAATATCAGGTGGGAAAACAGTATACTAAGCATAAAACACTTTTAGCTATGACGTTGAAACCATAGAAAACTTTGAATTTACAACCACAGGGCCCCCTAGACATGGTGAAACTAGACACTTCACTTTCCAGAAGGTTCTTCAACCAAAAGCTGTTCACTGCATGGCCTGCATAAGTTAGTGGCACAGCCAGCAAGGGAGCCCAAGTTTCCAGCCCCAGGAATCACATGACTTTAGAAAAAGTGGGTGGAGACTTTTTCTTCCACTTGAGAAAGGATACAAACCTTTTCCTCCCTTATTTACTATATTAACTATGCGTCTTGCTACCCTTAGTTTCTCTCAATGCAGTAAATGTACCTTTGGATTCTGCGTCAATCCTTCCCTGTTTCCCCCTGCTGCATCCCACCTAAACAGTCCTCCCCCTCACCACCCCCCACACACACAGACACACACCTGTGAAATAATTTGCTTGAGACAGTCCCCTGTGTTCTGTACCTGGCTGGTTTTAATTGAAGTCTGTACCAATTAACTAACCATGTCCCAGTGGATCAATCCTTGGTGCTTTTTCAATAGTCATAATTCAATTGAAGTTTTATCTCTTAGCTACACATATTCCAAGAAATTATAGCAAATCTATTTTTTGTTTTTTTTGGGGGGGGGCATCACTGCTCTCAGGTGGTGGGAGTAGGAGGCCCAGCCTTTGCTCCGTGGAGCTGGAATCGAACCTCCATCCCAGTGGGCCACAGTCCTGCGCACAACTACTACGCCACTGGGGCTCAGCCCCTGTTGTTGTTTTATGATTGCTAAAAAATATAGCTAATAAACATATTGCATTGTAAATATCAGTCATCTATTGAGTATTACTATGTGCTAAATATTATCCTGTGTTTTGCCTTCTCTCTAATCAGCCTGATGACTTTGCAAAATAGGTTTCATCATTTAATGAACATATAAATTAAATCAAACTCAAAGAGGTTAAGAAACACCCCCTTTTTTTTTGGAACGGGTTTGTCGATAAAAATCATTGCAAAAACCTAAGCCAAAGTAGGAAAGGAGAAGACCCATATCAACATCGTCATCATGGGACATCTCGATTCTGGCAAGTCCACCACATCTGGTCACCTGATCTACAAATGTGGCGAAATTGAAAAAAAGAACCATCGAGAAATTCAAGAAGGAAGTTGCTGAGATGTGGAAGGGCTCTTTCAAGTATGCCTGGGTCTTGGACGAGCTGAAAGCCTAGTGGGACCGTGGCATCACCATTGATACTCACTGTGGAAATTTAAGACCAGCAAGTACTATGTGACCATCATCGATGGCCCCAGACACAGAGACTTCATTAAAAACATGATCATGGGCTGACATCATAGGATGACGGTGCTGTCCTCATTGTTGCTGCTGGTGTTGGTGAATTCGAAGCTGGTATCTCCAAGAATGGGCAGGCCTGTGAGCATGCCCTTCTGGCTTACACACTGGGTATGAAACAGCTCATTGTTGGTGTGAACAAAATGGATTCCACTGAGCCACCCGATAGCCAGAAGAGATACGAGGAAATTGTTAAGGATGTCAGCACCTACATTAAGAAAATTGGCTACAACCCTGACACAGTAGCATTTGTGCCAAATTCTGGTTGGAATGGTAACAACATGCTGGAACCAAGTGCCAACATGCCTTGATTCAAGGGGTGGAAGGTTACCTTTAAGGATGGCAATGCCAGTGGGACCTCACTGCTTGAAGCTCTGGATTGCAACCTGCCACCAACTCGCCCAACTGACAAGCCCCTGCACCTGCCTCTCCAAGACGTCTACAAAATTGGTGGTATTGACACTGTCCCTATAGGCAGAGTGGAGACCGGCGTTCTGAAACCTGATATGGTGATCACCTTTGCTCTAGTCAGCGTTACCACTGGAGTGAAGTCTCTTGAAATGCACCATGAAGCTTTGAGTGAAGCTCTGCCTGGGGACAATGTAGGCTTCAATGTCAAGAACATCTCTGTCAAAGACTTTCACCGTAGCAATGTAGCTGATGACAGCAAAAATGACCTACCCATGGAAGCAGCTGGCTTCACTGCTCAGGTGATCATCCTGAACCATCCAGGTCAAATCAGCACTGGATACACACCTGTGCTGGATTGTCACACTGCCCACATGGCCGGCAAGTTTGCTGAGCTCAAAGAGAAGATTGATTGCCGTTCTGGCAAGAAGCTGGAAGACGGCGCCAAATTCTTGAAGTCTGGTGATGCTGCCATTGTTGACATGGTACCTGGCAAGCCCATGTGTGTGGAAAGCCTCTCTGACTATCCTCCTCTGGGTCATTTTGCTGTCCAAGACATGAGACAAATCGTTGCTGTGGGTGTCATCAAGGCAGTGGACAAGAAGGCTGTTGGAGCTGGCAAGGTCACCAACTCGGCCCAGAAGGCTCAGAAGGCTAAATGAATATTACCCACCACACCTGCCATTCCAGTCTTGATCAGGGGTGGAAGAACTGGCTCAGCACTGTCTCAATCAGCCATTTAAGTTTCATAGCAAAAGACTGGTTGATGATAACTGCATCGTAAAACTTTCAGAAGGAAACAAATGTTTGTGGACCATATGTTTCTTTTTTGTGTGGCAGTTTTAAGTTATTTGTTTTTAAAATCAGTACTTTTTAAATGGAAAACAACTTGACCAAAAATTTGTCACAGAATTTTGAGACCCATTAAACCCAAGTTTAATGAGAAAAAAAAAAAAAAGAAACATTCCCAAGCAAAGACAACAGTGACAGGTGGAAAGAGAATGTGAGAAGCCACATGGACCTATTCTAATGCAACCAGACCTCTGAAGCTGGAGTAATCCACATAGAGACCCCTGCCAGCACTGAGATGCTTACAACACCATTGGATCCAAAGACTTTCTACCTGCTGGCCTGTGATGGTCCTGCATCACTGCCTGTGTTTTGTGAATTTGAAGAGGACCTTATAGAGTAGTATCAGACATATGGGCTAATATTGGACTTATGGGCTGGGATTGGACTGGGTTGGGATGCTTTCTTAATGTACAATTACCCTTTATATAAAACTCCGATATACGCATTTATGTGTTTATGAATTTATTTCTCTAGTCTACCCAAACTGGCCTAATATGTAAGGAAACATTTAAAAGGTTAAGTGTTTTTCCCAAGTAACCTAGGTTTATCTGTTTATGAAATAAGTTCTGTCCAACTTCAAATCTTTTATCCTTTCCTGATTTCTGAACTCAGTTATAGCATTTACTGATAAATGTCTGAGTGTAACAAGACTAATGAACAGTTCTTAAGTTTGATGTTTTGGAGGAAAGGTACAAGAAACTGTGACTATTCACTTTGTGGAAATAAAAGTTATATTCTAACAGCAAGCATGAAAGTAGATTCTCATGGACCTACAATTAAATGATTAAAATTTCAACTATGGTTTTACTAGAAGGAGATATAGATTATGTGTTAATTAGCAAAGGAAAGATATAATACCCAAAATTCAAAAGGGGAAAAAGTTTCAAATTTGACTACAGGACAAAATGTTGTATTTATATAACAAGAAATAACATAGGATGGAAAAGTTACTTAAAAAATTAAAAGACAGAAACAAAAATAATTCCAATGATTAAACTAAACCAAGTCACCATCTTCAAGTTCATTTTGACTCATAGGAACAGTAAAGGGCATTGTAGAACTGCTCCCCATGGTTCCCAAGATTATACATCTTTGCAGAAGACAATCTTGTCATTTTTCTCTTGCAACGCAACTGGTGTGTTTGAACAGCCAACTTTGTAGTTAGCTGCCAAATGTGTAACTTACTCTGCCAACTGGATGCCTTAATTATCCAAAAGGAGGGGTTAATAGTCTTATTATATGGTGAAATCTTCATAACATCGCTGAAAGGAACAAGTTAGCAAAGCAAAAACTAGGCAAAATTAATGAGCAAGCATTTTATGTAAAATGAAACAAGTAAAAAATGAACATATAAAAAGATACTTAACGCCAATCAGGAAGTTAAAGCAAATTTATTTGTGGGAGTATAACCTACTATTCTATTTTAAGATCACATTGCCTAACAATTAAAGGATATTGATGCTGCTGCAGTTAATCACTCTGCTGCTAAGTGGAGGTGAGAGGTCTGAACTCACTGGACGCTCCCTGGGAGAAATATGTAATAATCAGCTCCTGTAAAGGTTTGCAGCTTTGGAACCTCTATGGGTGAAGTCTATTCAGTCATAGGGGATCGCTATGAGTCAGACCACTCAATGACAATGGGTTTGGGGTTTGTTTTTTTTATATTCTTTTTTGTAAAAAAATATTTTTACACCTCCAGGTTTTGTTTTTTCATCAACAACTATCACACAAACCCTTTAAAGATCCAACAACTTATCATAAGAAGTTCTAAATATTCATGAACATTTTAAATATTCATGAAAGCATTGTTGATTATCATAAAATACTGAAGCCATTCATCATATAGGTATACTAAAGTGTCTTGCATAGAATCATAAAACAGTCCGAAGAGTGAACCGGTGTGTCGGCCTTTGTGAATGGAAAGTGTTCTCTGAGATACATGATGTTGTCGCTGCTCTTGTTAGGTGCTGCTTAGCCGATTTCAGCTCATAGCGACTCTGTGCAAAGCAGAACCGGACATTGCATCATCTTGTGCTGTCCTCACGTTGATTGCTATGTTTGGGGCCCTTGTCCAGCTCCTGCCTCTGTGCTTCACCAGTCATGATGGCCTCTTCCGGTGTGTGTGTGTATGGGGGGGAGGGGGGGGTCGTTGCTCCTGATGGCAAAAAATAAGATCTAAATTGTTTTACTGTGTTTATATAAAGATCAAAGTATGTATTTTACAAGCCTACTTATAACAACACAAAAAGCTAGTGTACACAAAGATCAGTTAACATAGTTGTATTTGGATGCAATAGCAAGTAGAAAGAAACTTTTCTATAACTTTTGGTAATGCTTTAATTTTTATGACTGTACATTATGTGCAAACATTTTTGTTTGCTTTTTGGCCATACATTATTATATAAATAGGTTATTTGGGCAATGAGATGAAGGCTTGTTTTTCTCTTCTTTTTACAAATTTCTGATTAATGAATAAGCAATCATTTTTTAAATGTGCGTCAGTTAAGAGAAACAAATTGTGTATACACCCTTTGATCTAGGAAGTCCACATAGAGAAATTCATCCTTCATAAATACTTTTATAAGTACACAGATACATGAGCCACATGAACAAAGATATTCTTGATAGCACTGTTTATAATAACAAAAAGCTGGAAATAACACCTTCAGCATAAAAATAGGGCCTCACCCAAAATGTTGGTATGTATAGAGCATGGGTCACTAAGCTCCTATTAGAAGGAATCAGACAGAGTGGCATGGAAGATAATGAAGATCTATTGTTAAATGAATAACAAAACAAATAGAAGTGGTAGAATTATATGCTACAGACCTACATTCATTTCAACAAAAAGAATGTAATATATTGAAATGTAGATACAAAAAAATAGAACCAGATATAGACATAAAATTAGGGGTTTGCTTGTATATTTAGAATTTCTAAAAAAGAGTATTTAAGAAACTTATAACATTGTTCACCTCTGAGCATGAAAAGGGGGAAGAGACTTTAACTCCCCCTTGCACATTTCTGAAGTGTTAGAATAATATATATGCCATAATCATATTTTATTTTTTTAAATACAAATTTAACTTCAGTTGTTTGAAAAGAGGAGGGGTTATTGGCATATTAAGTTTGTTCATTCAACTTTCAAAGTAGAAACCTGAATCAAGTCATCTTTCCTTCCTCTCCTGGCTCTCTGAATCATACTTCTGACTCATCCCTATGCAGACAGATTCTGAAATGACTTTTGTCCATGAAAGAGAACATCTAGAATAATACCGTTCAAGGAAGTGTTAAAAAAATCGATGAATAGCTAGCCTCTTTCTTCTAGTGTAGGAGAGAAAAGTCTACATCCATTGATTTTCCATGGTTGCCATGTAGTAAATTCTTGGGAGTAAAAAGCTCACTGGCATAGAAAGTCAAAGAAGAGGCCCCCAAATTGTAAAGTCAATAAATAAATTCTGACAAAGTTTGATCACCATGCATTTGTCCATTTTTTGAACTCTGCTGGCTTATGTGTCACCAGGATGGTAGAAACTGCCATCAGTATTGAAAATGCCTATAGGGATCTTCATGGTAGATGGACTTCAGTAGAGTTTCCAAAGGAAGGCAGATTGAGAAGACCTGGTGATGTACTTCTGAAAAAAAGTGGTCAGTCAAAGCCTTATGAATCACAGCAGACCATTTCTCTAATCCAGTATCTGAAGACAAGCCACTGGCATTGGAAGGCACTCAACATAGGCTGTATAAGAGTGGCCTTTTCAAAGTGAGTCAACCTAATGACATAGGTAGAACAAACCTTTAGGACCTTCTTTGCTAATGTGCCATGACTCACAATGAGAAGAAATAGTTGCAAATGTTCCTTAATGATGGAAACATGGACTGTACAAAGTATGTCTCTAGGAATTAGAAGTTTTTAAAATGAAATAGAATATTTAAAGATTGATATCCTAGACATTGGTGAGCTAAAATAGACTGTGTTGTCCTTTTGAATCAGATATTCAATTTTTCCAGTCACAACAAATTGAAGAGGAATGGTATCAATTCATTTTCCAAAAAAACATTTTATGATCTATCTTGAAGTACAATGCTGTCAGTGATAGGATAAAATTCATACTTGTAAGAAGGACCAGTTATTAGTAGTATTCAAAATTAACACACCAACTACTAATGCCAAGATGAAGAAGTTGGGAACTTTTAATGGCTCAAACATGCTCTTAAGATGCATTGATAATTGTGATTGGAATGCAAATGTTGGGAACAGAAGAATCTGTAGTTGAAAAATATGGCTTTGGAAATGCTGGCAATGGCTCAATAGAATTTTTGATGACCAATTCATTGGAATTGTCTTGTTCAACAGCATGAATGATAACTAGACATATTTGTACCTCAGGATGGAATACATAGGAATCAAGTAGACTACACCAGTAGAAAGAGATAGGATGTAAAGTATAGGTTCAGTGTAAAGGGGGAGATGTACATATATGTTTATAGGTAACTATAGATAATCCATTAGTTGTATCATTCTTTAGCAGGTGATAGCCCATAGCCAAGGAAGCCAAATTATGACACCATCTTCAAAACCTTATCCTTTGAGAAAATTAGGGTGCAATAGTTACTGAGTGTTCATCCTAGGGGACTTGCCTTGTTCACCTCTATTTTTGCCCAACATTCACTTCATGGGGCAAAGTGCAGGGGCAGACCCAGAACCCTCCCCTTGGAAAGCACTTAGTAATTGTTTGGCCTGGACTGAATGTATTCCAGGTACATATTGCTTTGCTTCTCATCTGATTTAAGAATGACTCCCCCCAACTCTCACTCCATGAGTGGGTTTGAGCCTGTTTTCCAGCTGCTCTGTTTTTCTTTTAACATCAGTCCCCAAATGGGTATTAGCCACAGTAAAATGCACTGCCGGCATTCTTTACTTCATTTTGTCAGAAATCATACTGAAATTGTACTTGAGAAATAGGGTCACCAGGTTTATTTTGGAATAAGGCTCAAGGCTGTCTAAGCAAGCTCAGGATGACAGGACCAGGCAGTTGACCAAAAGGAGGGACTTGGCAGGCAGCCAGGCCCATTCCTTGCAGGCTCCCCAGAAACTCATATGAATGTATTAGTCTGTCAGTCCCTTGGCCATGTACATTACATGTCTCTCTCTTTATTATTCTGCTGCCCTTCTAATTTTGAAGGTTTCTGTCTGCATAAGAAATCTAGGCAACCCACAGAATCCAATTCAGTGCACACACCAAAATCCTAGCAGATATAGGTAGGTAAAAGTTTCCCACATGATCATATCATGCATAAGCACCAACAGATGCACTCTTACACTTCTACTGACTAAAAATCATTTGAATGAAACTTCTGTCAAACCCAAAGTTTAAAGTACATGGTATAATCCTGGACTGCCCTGCAACTGAAGGAACCTTTCTTCTTATCTGAGTGATATACTCCATGAAATACCAAAAGTCTCTGTTTTCCTTTTCAGGTGAATGGCATTGACCTCCGTGGAGCTTCCCATGAGCAGGCAGCTGCTGCACTAAAGGGGGCTGGCCAGACAGTGACCATCATAGCACAATACCAACCAGAAGGTCAGTACAGACACCTACTTAACAATGCTCTGATAAGGTTTTTGTGCGGATGTGCATATACGCTTCTGATACCTATGAAAATTAGAGTCAGTATTCATAACATTTTTTGATGGTTATCAAGCCACCTGTAATGAAAAACTGATCATTCTGGGCCAAGAAACATGAAGCTTTGTTACCACTAATCTTTCAGGTAAACATCAGACAGAAAGTGCTGTTTAATAGAAGATTTACATAAACAGCAATCAGCATTAGTTTTTTTCATTTACAATCTTATTTTGTATACACCTCTGGTCACCAATGGATACTGTGGGGACAATTCATTAAGAGTAGGAAACAAGGGAGATATTTTCCTACAGAAATAGACCAGAGGATAGATCTTATTCTCTCCTTGGGGCATTAGCATTCTCATTAGTACGGACATGGCTTTTATATGTTCTTGTGGATTTTGTTTTTCCTTCTTTTTTTACTACACTAACTGCTAAGTACAAGATCAGCAGTTTGAAACCGCACCAGGTGCTGTTAGAAAAAGACAGGGCTTTCTGCTCCTGCAAAGAGATCACTGTCTCAGAAACTCACAGTGGGCAGATATGCCCCATGCTGTTGTATAATAATGAGTTGCCATCAACTCAATGGCAGTGAGTTTTTTGTGAAACATTTTTCATTATATCACTATGAATCCAAAGACTTGGTGAGATGTCATAAATTAGATTATCCATAACTTTTTCTTTGGTTTGTTTAAACATCTATTTCTGTGATCCTACGGAGACTCAATGAGATAACTGAAATGTGTTATGTTGTTCATTTCTTTTTAACAAAGCTATACATAGTCTACTCTTTGGTTAATGAAAATGGGGTCGGTTTTGTGCAGAATAACAAAACAGAAGAACATACCTACCGTGTTTGAGAAATGAGTTAATTGCTATTGGTCTACATGAGTAGAAAGAAAAAATAATTAGCAGTTGAGAATGAGGACACAAGATACCATCCTGGAAGAGCCTAGGTGGCCTTAACATTCTCATTTACATGAACCTGTGTTAAGACTAAAGCACATGGGGGGGGGGCGGTAAAAAGGTTCTTTTGCCAGCTTTGAATAATTCTTAAACTGGATCACTCTATAGCAGTGTAAAAGACAAAGGTTTGTGTCTTATTAATTATATCCTAGATATTACCATCAGTGGTAATATTTGTGCAAGAATAACTACAACACGTTCCACTCTGTGTGTTTTGGCAAGTTGCTTTCATATTTCTTTAGAATTAGAATTTTCAGTTAAGTCATGGAACATTTTAACAACAAAAAAAAATCTTTTCTTCAATTAACCCAGCCAGGATGGCTCCTAGAGGGTGAAATTTGATGATTATCAAAGATGGCTGTGATAAGAAAAATTCATGTCCTTCTCAACTTTAGGAACCTCTCAACATCATATATATATATATATATGATATATATATGTGATATATATATATCAGTAGACAATCCTAGTAATGGTATGAAAGTACTTATCATAAAGTGAAAAATGAGAACACTTGAATTAGCTGGGCACACAGTAAATGGAGAGTAAAAATCATTTGTGGACTGAATGGACATTTGTACGTAAGCAGGCACTTCAATGTGAGTGTACTTGAAACAGGGAGAGAACCGTTTGTCTTCCGTGTCAGAGGAGCATGGATCTGGCGGAGTTGGCCGCCTTCCCCAGGAGAGGGTGAGGAAGGTGCTGGTGTTGCTTTCAAGCTTTGCCCTTGGAAACTCTCTGTCTCTGACCAGTTGCCATCCAGACCCCACCAAGTCATGGTGCTCTTGTGTGTCTGGGGAGAACTGCGCTGCCTAGGGACTTGGCACTTCTTCTGTTTTATTGATGTTTTTAGTTTTACTTTTTATGGTGAATTGGATGAAGGTTTATAGAGCAAGTCACTCTTCCTCTCAACAATTCATACACATTTTATGTCACGTCACTGACCGAAATCTCTACACTGTGGCATTCTTATTATTCCAACTTCCTCCCTGTACTTCATTTTCATTCCTCCTCCTTTATCAACCCCTTTCAACTTTATCCTTGAAAAACTTGCTGCCCTGTGGACCTGAGTGGTTGGTTGTTGTCAGGTGGTGCATACTGCCCTAGCGTTCTCTTCCTCTCTGTCCTTTGGCCCAAATTAACTCACATTCCTGACTCCATAGGGTTTCTCACAGCTGGTTTTCAAGAAACAGATTGCCAGGTCCCATGTACCTCAATGTAGACTCATGCCTCCAACTTTTCTGTTAACAGCCAAGGATGTTAACTACTTAGGAGTGACCAGATTTTAAGCAGGACACCACTAACCAGGGGTGGGGTGGGGGGTGGGGGGTGGGCTGGGGGTTTCTTGATTAAAAATTTGGCCTATATGGAGCAACAAAAATTTTCATAGAACACAAAAATGGTATTGTGATATATTGATTTTAATTTTAAAATGTCACAGACATTGTTAAATTGTTAAAAAGCGGGACGTCTGGTCACTTTATACCTGCACGAACAAGGAACTCTATTCTATCCCCTGGTGTCCTTGAAGCCTTCACCTTGGAGCATGTGATGAATACTGGGGTCCCATTTATTAAAACTGAAGTTCTGTGTATTCAAAAATAGCTCATCATTAACATTTACAAGAAAGTCTCATTTTGTGTGTTAAAAAAGGAAGAAGAATGTAGACACCTGAGTTAGCATGATTTGATTCCTATTCCATACAGGAATAAGAACCTTCTTAGGGGGGTTCTTCCATTTATTTGATGGCAGTTTTCTTCCAAACTCCATGCCCCCCACCATCACCTGAGACCCAGCATAAATGTCACTAACTGTTTACTCATTCTGGAATCATGCCATGTACAAGTATTCCACAGAAAGGTGAGATGATTAGACTATATTTACACTAGTCCATGTTCTCGGTAGTGATGGCAGACACTCACATAACCTTGAACAGAATGATTTTCAAGTTTTAATGGTTATCGTGAATGGCAAAAATGGCCTCTTCTATCAGTATAAATCTTCATGTTTCTATTGGACCTTTCTTACAACTTGCTTTCCTTTAAGCAATATGCTTAATTTGAACACAATGTTTATCTACATGTTTGTGAAAATATGACTTATAAATCATATAAATTGATTTTTAAGTGCTTCTAAAGAAACCTGCAAATAACAACTGCACAAGCTTCCTTCAGAACACCAACATGCAGACCGGATCCACAGAATAACTGCCTTGCTCTAATTGTTGACAAGTATTCTCATTTGTCACAACTCTGCCTCAACTGGAAACATGGTAATGACACTATCAAGCCAGTATCTTTTTCCTCTACAAATTTTATGGATAACCAAACTTTAATTGAATCGGTACTTAAAATGGAAAATGGATTAAATTATTTTAGCCATCTAGAGACATTTAAAGTATCCAACATCTCTAAGAACTAATGAACAACAAGCAGTCTTTTAAAATAATAAGTAGGAAAAAGAGTACTAATGAGGTTCCAGTAGGAAAATCTCAACAAGTCTCTTCATTTGCATCCTGAGGCATCCAACCCATGAGACCAGGTGAGGACAAGGTTTTCTTTGACCCTAGGTCAGACCTTCTGTGATTATGTTTTTTCAGTCATGGAGATTTCCTAGATACCTCACTCAACATTCTTTAAAATTCTTCCCCCCATTCCCCACCAAATAGCATAAAATTATCTTAGACTTCAAGGAATTTGTACATCTAATGAAGGGAAAAGGATTTTATATATTTCCATCAGTTCCGTGTAGCATCTAGCCAAATTGTATCCTCATGGCACCATCCGGAGGAAAGACAGACTGCCAGAGGAGGGCGAGAAGGACATCACAGCAGTGTGGGAAGGGGGCCAGACCTTGACAATGGGGAGAACCCTACAAATCCCACTAGATCAGAGCATGTACCCTGGAAAAGATAAGAGCTTATAACACAGGTGATCCAGGACAGATAAAACTGGGGCGGGGGGAGGGGCAGGTAAAGGGGAATCGATCACAATGATTGATGTATGTTCCCCTCTCAGGGGGACAGACAACAGAAAAGTGGGTAAATGGAGACAGCAGTTGGTGTAAAGCATGAAAAAAATTATCAAGAGTTCATGGGGGAGGGAGAGAAAATGTGAGGAGCTGATACCAAGAATTCAAGTAGAAAGAAAATGTTTTGAAAACGATGATGGCAACATGTGTACAGAGATGTGTGAAACAATGGAGATATGTATGGATTATGAATAGAGCTATAAGATCATCCAGTGAAAA
The DNA here is from genome assembly GCA_004026705.1 of Nesogale talazaci. Classification (NCBI taxonomy): domain Eukaryota; kingdom Metazoa; phylum Chordata; class Mammalia; order Afrosoricida; family Tenrecidae; genus Nesogale; species Nesogale talazaci. The sequence continues at coordinate 25,030 of PVJH01022426.1, forward strand.
TGAATATAGAATTTCTCTCTGCAGAAAAAGTTGGAAGAAAAATTGCATTCACGGCTGAGCCCCGGTGGCACAGTGGTTGAGTGCGGGACTGCGACTCACTAGCTTGGCAGTTCAAATCCAACAGCAGCTCTCCAGGAGCAAGGCTGGGCTCCCACTCCCACCAGAGGGCAGTGATGCCAAAAAAATTGCATTCATCTCTAAGACTGTGAGCTCTCTGCACACCAAGCCAGTATCTAAAGTGTGTGCTGCAGCTCCAGTACGCTTCCCTCACATAATCAGTATTCTTTAAATGTTTGCTAACACCATGAAATAATACTTCTCTCCCTTAATACTTGAGCTTCCACTTGAAAAAAAAAACATTGAAATTTGAAGGAGTTAATCATTTTTCCTACTTACTCAACTTTACTTCTTTTTCCTTTTTTGCTTCAAAGCCATAGGAATTGCTAAATAAGTGTGTGTTGCAAAATTGAAAGCCATTTTTAACTCTTCAGTGTTTTGAAATAATTACAAAAAATTCTAAAAATTGAATTATAAGTATTTATATAAAGCAAAAAAAAAAAGGTGGAGAAAAGCATGCCAATTGACTTATCGTTTTCCCCAACTAATTTATTGCTAGCATAATGGAGCAGTAAAATGTCTTCCCGGGCAAGTGTCCCTAGAGGGAAGTTTATATTCTCACTTTGGCTCACAATTAAGTCCCCTTGTCTGGATTACTGTCTCTCGCTCTTCAATCTTATTTAGCTTCTCTTCTAGAGGGTAAATTTGAAAGGTCATATTTAAATAATGTTTCCCTCTGTCCATATAACTGTGATTAACTTTATCATCTTTTTATCCAGTGTGTACATTTCTGTTCCCTCTGAACTTAATGTGTATTCCATTAGTAAAAAGAAAACAAACAATTTTCATTGTTTTTTCCCTATAAGGGTGTTCATGTCTACCCTGGGTGACACACATGTTACAGGTGTTGGACGCCTGACCAAAGGCGGGCAGCTCAGGCCCACTTGATCGTGCCTCAGCAGTCACACCTGGAATCCTGCTTCTGAACAACCACTGTCGTGAGAAGCTAGGAAGCAGTTCTGCTCTGTTCTCCTCGTGTCTCCAGGGATCAGTGGTGACTAGACAGCAGCTAATATCTATAACAGTCTGAAAGAATGCATCCTTAGGAAAATCTCTATTTTTTTTAAAGATTAAAAGCCTACATTTTAATAAAAACTCTCCCAGACTTACTGCATCCAGTCCATTCTTACTCATCAAGTCCCTGGAGGGCAAGATAGAAAGCCCCCAGGAGTCCTGGTGGAACAGTCGGTTATGCGGGGTGATTGACCACAAGGTTAGCAGGACAGAACTACTAATTTCTCTGTGGGAGAAAAGAGGGCTTCTACGCCTAAAAAGAGTTACAGTTATGAAAACTCACAGGGTAGTTCAGCAATCAACTCAGTGGTATTGAGTTTTTGTGTTTTGACTTCTAATACCCACCCATTCTTTGCAGTGGGGTCTGTAACCACACCATAGGACAACGTAGAATGGACACAGTGGATTTTGGATGCATGAGGAGAAAATATCCTCTCTCTGGGTTTCTGAGGAGCTGGTGGGTTCTCACTGCTGCTCCTGCAGTTAGCCCAACTCTTAACACACTGTGTTACCAGCACGCTTTGAACTGCCTCTCCTGAGTATTGGAATTCAAAATACATGATTGAACACTGAGTGGCTGGCTTGAAGTTTTAATATTAGATACAGAGATAGTCAATGACTCCATCTGGTACTGATGCCATTTTAAGATGATCTTTTTGCTGTAGTTGTTATAAAACCCCTAGCCATACTAATAGATGAGTTCCTTTATCCTGCATTACAGAAAAGATACAACTCTTGCTCTAAAATATGAGCACAGAAAAGGATTATAAAATTCTAATAGTATTCTAAAAGTTTTAAAACTCAATTTTTAATACTAATGATGAACTATAAAGACATTGGTTATAACCTAATTAGTTGTTCGTTTTAAAGGGGTGAAACAGATCACTTCCCTGAGTCACTTCAGGGGAAATGTGTGTGTGTGTGTGTGTGTGTGTGTGTGTGAGAGAGAGAGAGAGAGAGAGAGAGAGAGAGAGAGAGAGAGAGAGAGAGTCTGGGTTGACTAGAGAAACAAATTCATAGACACTCATGTATATAAGAAAGACCTTTATATAAAGAGTAATTGTACATTAAGATAACACACCAGCCAAGCCCAGATCAAGCCTCAAAGTCTGATATTAGTCCATAAATCCGATACCAGTCTAGAAATACCTCTTCAGACTCACACAACACATGCAATGACACAGAAAGCAGGAAGATCACAGGCCAGTGGGAAGAGAATCTTGTGGACCCAGAGGCCGAGGCACCATCTCAGCACTGGTGTGGGTCTCCACATGGCTTCTCCAGCTCCAGGGCTCTGGCTTCATCAGCTTAGCTCCATGTGGCTTGTGAACAGGAATGTCTTGCAGGGAGAGTGTGTGCCCCACCTTCAGGGAGGAAAACAGAAGCTACCAGAATCCTCAGGAGAGAGCCATGCCCACACAGGGCACTATTGGCTAAGACCTGATTGACAGGTTAGACTCTACTATTTCCCTCAAGTTGACAGTAGATTATATAATTAACTGCCACAGTATGAGACAACTGACTGAGGCGGAAATGATAAAGCATAAGCCACTCACTAGGAGAAGCAGGGGGAAAATAAAGATTATTGAATAAAGCCTAAAAGGGAGATAATTAATACTCACCCGGTCCCTTTGGCTTTAATATAGCTACTGAGGGCATTGTTAGGTCATTGCAAGACCTTCAGAAGGATCATTGGGTAGGAAAGAGGAAGGTGTTGGCACAAACCCTTCATGTGAGATGAAATCGTGTTAGCGGTGAGGAGAATAGCCTTATTTCCTCCATCCTTCTCTCTTTAATAAGACACCCTGGTGATGCTGTGGTCAATGCTAACTGAAAGGTTGACTGTGTGAACCTCCCAGTCACTCAGAGGAAGATAAATGTGGCAGGCAGCTCTCATAAGGTTACAGCCTTGGAGGGCTGAGCCCCGGTGGCGTAGTGGTTGTGCGCGGGACTGCGGGCCACTGGGACGGAGGTTCAATTCCAGCAGTGGGGCTGGGCCTACTACTCCCACCGCCAGAGAGCAGTGATGCCCCCCCCCCAAAAAAAAAAGATTACAGCCTTGGAAACCCTACAGGAAGATTCTATTCTGTCCTCCTCCGTCCTAGAGGGTTCCTTTGAGTTAGTGTGAATTCGAGAACCATGAGCTTGACCGGGTTTTCAGTTATTGTTTAATAGGGTGAGCTTCTCTCTGACTAAGGAAGAGCACTTGGGTTTCCAAAGGACCCAAAGGGCAGTGCTAGTCCTTGCCTTACACTGAGAAGTGCGTTCTGCTTTATGGAACTAGCAGAGTGACCAAGTGACTCATTTATGCATGTATTTGATCAAGAGGTCTTTTTCTTTCCCTGAAATCTTCCTATTTTCCAGCCAGTGTTCTGTAAGGTGGTCAAGTATCCAACCAAAAAGTACCCGTCCTTTACATTTTCAAAGGGAGAAGACGAACAGCACAGATGAGAAATTTGTCAGCAAAGATATTAGTGGGGAGTTTGTTAGAAATGCAGAATCTCATTTTTCCCCATACCAAGGGCTCAAGTGGAAAGAAAATGTTTTGAGACTGCTGATGGCAACAAATGCACAAAGGTGCTTAACACAATGTCTGTATGTACGGATGGTGATAAGAGTTGTACCAGCACCCAAGAAAATGATTTTACAGGAAATGCAGAGTCTGAGGCCTACTAAGTCAGAATTTCAACTATAGCAAGATCCCAGGTAATATGTATGCACATTAAAGTTTGTTATAGGATATTCGTTGACACTACAATAGTGTCCTTTGGCCTGTTTACTTGAATTTCCTTTGCCTGGCACACCTGACCAAGTCTCAGAAAGCGCTTGACTGAGTTTGACTCCTGGCCTGCATCCCTCTGTCCACATGCATCTGCCAGGCCTCCATACTCTCACAAGGAGGGGTCAGGCTGCAGGAGAACTAACAACTCACATGTCATTCAGCTCTGACTTGTTTACCTCTCCCCTGTCAATACAGACTTCTAAGGAAATTCACAAACTTTTAGGTAAACTCAAAGAAACAGTGAACCTGTTCAGATCTTATCCCCTTTAATGACCTCCCTTGCACATTAACAGTCAAGCTGGGAGGTGGGATGAGAACAGATAGAAGTCAATCCTGACAAATGCTCCTTTGAGCCCAGAGACAGTCATTAAGGCATCCCTACAAAATGTCTTTGAATACCTTACTCTATTTTAAAGCTGGAACTCATTTCAATAATCCTTTTATCTCCTTTTAAAGTATGAGACCAATTTAGAAAGAAAACTTGTGCATTTCCTTCAGCAAGAAGAGAAATTTGATTCACTTTGTGGTAACCACTGTCACAAGGCTGAAACTACAGCTAGATACACAGGGCCTTTTTCTATGTGGTCAAAAGGAAGAATATGTAATTTATGCCCTAGAGAATATAGACATCGTCTGCATCTGTAGGTTCTCATAAATGTAACATTATATGCACCATCCAAGAAGCTTACTTGCAATGCAAGATTTATTCTTTCTCTAAATCAATATCTACATAGGTTTATGCATATGAATGAGCAGCTGCAACATCTTGAAATATGTTCTGAGTGTAAATATGTGCATCTAAATGTCAAGGCAAGATTTTTTTAAAGTCAATGGGAGTAGGTCAGGAATTGCATGAATATCAACAGTGAACTTTTTTATTATTCATTTTATTGGGGGCTCTTATAACAGTCCATAAAGCAATTGTATCAAATACTTTGTATATATGTTGTCATCATCATTTTTCAAAACATTTTCTTTCTGCTTGAGCGCTTAGTATCATGTCCTCTTTTTTCCCATCCTCTCACCCTATTGGACCCCTGATAAATTATAAATTATTATTTCATATCTTACAATGTCCACTCTCTCCCTTTGCCCACATTGCTGTTGCACATCCTCTTGGTGAAGGGGATTATGTGTCAATCATTGTATTCAGTTGCCCCTTTCTCCCCCTTCTCCACCTATTTTCCCCCTACCCTTATGGTATCCTTGCTATTACTGTTCCTGAGGAGTTTATCTCTCTGCTTTTGTTGTATTGAAACCTCTGATCTGTAGCAATGTACATTCTCTGGTCTAGCTGGATTTGTAAGGTAGAACTGGGGTCATGATAATGGGGGGAAGGATCATTAAAGAACTAGAGAATGTTGTGTGTTCCGTCAGTACTATACTACATCCTGGCTGACTCGTGCCTTGATTCTGACCCTTCTGTAAGGGAATATCCAATTGTCAAGAGATGGACTTTGGGTCTTCACTCTGAGCATCAATGTATTTGTTTGTCTGGGGTCTTCTGATGCCTGATACCTAATCCACCAACACCTCCTGATCACACAGGCTGGTGTGCTTCTTCCAAGTGGGCTTCGTTGCTCCCCAGCTAGATGGCTGCTTATGTATCTTCAGGCCTTTAAGACCTCAGAGGTTATATCTGTTAATAATAGCCAGGCACCATCAGCTTTCTTTACCATATTTGCATATGCACCCCTGATATCCTGCCCACTAATTCCAAAGTCTATTTTCAGGATTCCTCAGGAACTTCATTGCTTTGCTCACCTCACTCCTTTGTTGTACTCCCTTTGTGTTTGACCCCAGTGTGGGGAAAGGGGTCAGACCGGCCACAATTCCCACACTGTGTCTCCAGTGCTTTACCCCATAGCACTGTGGGTAAGTGAAGGGACATCGTGTCTCATGGTGGGACCAGCCCCATGATCTTTTTTGGGCATAGACCCCGTAGGGGAATTGCTGGGTCATGCCGTAGCTCAATTTCCATTTGTTCTAAGTATTGCCAAATCGGTTTGCAAAAGGACTTCACAAACCTACATATCCACCAGCAGTGGATGAGAGTTCCTATCTCACCACATCCCTCTAATACTTGTTGCTCTCTGATTTTTTTTAATTGGGCTATCTTTGAGAATGTTAGATGGTATCTCATAGTTTTTAATTTACATTTCCCTTATGGCTAATGATCAGGAATATTTTCTCATACGTTTGTTGGCCATTTGGGTTTTCACCCTTGTGAAACTTCTATTCAAGTCTTTTGTTTACGTCCTCAATAGGTTGTTTGTTTTTTATTATTGTGGGCTAGCACAGTGTTTTGTATTTTCTTATTCTAGACTGCAGAGGCTAGCAACCTGTGAGGTCTCTTAGTACTCTCTTGGTGAAGTCTTTTGAAGTTCACAGGTGTTTTATTTTCTGTGTATCCCACAGTATATCAATTTGTGCTTCTCTGTATCAGGGGCCATTTAACCAGTGTTATTTGAATGGAAGATGAGTTGGAAAATTCTGTATTGTGAATAGAGGACCCGTATTGTAATATCAAGTTTAATCTTGTGACTTTTGTGCTATTCACTTCATTTTAAAGTCAGGATTGTCAACTATGAACAAGAAATCCGGAGTGGCTAAGATAATTTTAGAAAAACCAAGCTAGTTGTTAAGTTTTAGGCTCAAGATAAAACAACTCAATCTCTGCCATCACTTGGTCTAGACCAAACCCACTGCCATCTAGTAGATTTCAATTTATAGAGCTTATATAGGGTTTCTTCCAAATTCCTTGGAATAGACTAGGAGTGCCTCCAGTACTTCCTCAGCTTCTTGAAACATTTCATTTGGTATAATGACTGTATTCTTTCCATCTTCTTTTGATGCTTCCTGCATTATTTTGCCCTTAGAGTCATTATTCCCAATTGCAACTCATGCCTTGGATTTTTTTTCTTTAGGTCTTTCAGTTTAAGATATGTGCTCTTCCTTTTCAGTTTTCTACTTCTAGGTAGAAAAACATATAACATTATGTTTTGCATATAATATTATACTATATTTTTTCAAACAGGAAAGGGACAAATGAGTGTTGTATTATTTTACCATACTTTTTCAATCCTTTTAGGCAACTAGTCAGAAAAGCTGAGTAATATGAAATATGTGGCATCAGGTTTGGAGGAAGTCTTATTAATAGTTTGCAATATGCAGATGATACAACCTTGTTTCCTAGAAATAAGTAGGACTTGAAACACTCACTGAGGAAGATCAAGGATTATAGTTTTCCATATAGATTGCAGCTCAGTGTTAAGAAAACTGAAATTATCACAACTGGGGCCAATAGATAACATCATGATAAATGGGGAAAGGGTGGAAATTGTCAATGTTTAGTTCTGTTATATATTGTTAGCTATGAGTTAGAAGAGACTCAGAAACCCCTAACAGCAATCACTTACATTACGTCTTTTTCTCTGAGCATTTTCTTATATTACATAAGAAGTAAATACATGCTTAACATTGTAGGTGGCTTAACAGGAATCACTAAAAATCACTGAGAAATAGAAAGTATGAGTTGGAAGAATATCTTGTCTTGATTCCTCAATTTGCCAAATGGTAAAAGTGAAACTCAGAGAAGAAATTATTTCAGAATCTTCAGTTACCATTACTATTCACTAGGCAGCTACTCAGTCTCTAAATTCTTTGTGTTCACTACAGTTCATGATGGGGGTGAGCTAAAACAGCCAAAGGAGAGCAATGAAGTAAGATTTTTATACTTAAGATGATTTATTGGGGACGGAGGTTGTGGGAGTGATATTTCTCATACTGCCCGAGAGCTTTTGCATGTATGCAATTTAACTTTCTTTTGTAACTTGTTAATGTTCAAGTATCATGATTAAATGCTATACACAAAGAGGTATTAGAGTTGTAAGAAAGTATTGTTCATTTAAAACATCACCCATTTAGAGATACTGGTATTTCAGTAAATATTTTCACTATATTATAATTCTCCTTTACCTATCGTAACTAGTTCACGAAGCACTCTCCATCTGCCTGCTCAGCTGGCATTAACCAGTGATTCTTCTACATCCTTTGCATTGCCTTTTCTCTTTGGTGTGCCTGTTACTTCAAATCTGGTTTAATTAACCTGGATGGCATACTCTAATTTCAATTAAAATATTAGGAAAGAAGATGAAATACAATTTTACATGACTCTAGGATTTTAGTAATTTCTTTTTCATAGACTCCTCTCCCACATGTACATACTACACTAGTCTATACTGCTAGTGCAAGGAGCCTGCAAGAAGCCACAACCCAAAGTATCGCCTGACTCAAAGAAACTTTTTATTAGTCATCACAGAAGTTTTTTTTTCCTCTCCAACCTCCACTTGACCTATGCTGTGGTGGCTGTTGTCTTCCAATGTGCTGATTCTAACTCAGAGTGATGCTTTAGGACATACAGCCCTACAGAATGTGACCCAACCAGAGGACTGTAAATTCATGAGAGAGTCTCTTCCAGTTCCTTAATTCTCCATGGTGCTGCATTCTTCTCTAAAGCCCATTTCAGACCCAGGACAATATAGTGAAGAGCTTCCTTGGCTTTTAGAAAACTTTCTTGGCCTCATTTTAGATCTTAGCAGTGCAACATCTAAAATTTGTAGGACAGAAATCACAAATATTTACAAGATCAATTATAAAGCATGCCCCTCCCACTGTCTCCTGACTTGCCCATCACCATAATAACCCTCATCCCATAATTAATAATATTTCTCTTTGGAGGTTTCATAGTTGGCCTTTGTGGTATTTCTGAAGCATCCTTGGCATCAGCCACATGCAGCATTCCCTCACTTGGACTGGGAGACTCCAAATAAATCCCGACATTTCTTCAACAAAGGAGAGCTCTTAGACCTTTAGTTGTCATTACCAGTACTCTGATCAAGCAAAGGGATTAAAGGGCCCTAATATTACTATTACTAGGAGCCCTGGTGGCACTCTCACCTAAGCATTGGATTGCTAACCTAACGGTCCTCCATTCAAACCCACCAGCTGATCCTCAGGAGAGAGCTGAGGCTGTCTGTTCTTGTAAGATTTACAAAGTCTTGGAAAACCGATTGGATTGCTATGAATTGGAGTCAACTGAATGGCAGTGGGCTGGTTCTCTGTTTTTTTATGTTGTTATTGACATTATAAGCATACAAAATGAATACAGATCATTGTTACAGACTTTCGAGATGTTCCAGAACTAAAGAGGAGAATATCAGCTAAGACAGATGTAAAAATACCTGCTAACTTCACTCTCTATTCTAGGTGCTCAGTATTGTTCACCCCACATGTATTTAAATATTCCACTTTTAAACCAGGTTTCCAAATTAATAATGAGTAAGGAGACATGATTCTTCTCAATCCCCAGTCCTGACTCTACAACTGGTGTTTTATTGATCACCCCTAAGCAACATTCTATTTCTGGATATTTGTTTCATTATTTGCTAATTAAGTAGTTAGAGAGATAGTTTTTAAAAGTTCTATCCAGCTGACATTCTGGGAAATGTAGAGTGTCTTTTAATTAAAATTTCATTTTCCTAGAACGAGTATAATGAGATACTTTCTAAATGTTCTTTTGTTTATTCTACATATTTTAAGCACACAGATTTCACCCACTCAGGGAAAGGGGAAAAGATATATTTTGGTGTAAATATCTCACTCTCTGTCCAGTAGGATTTGAACCTGTCAGTAATGGTTATAAATTTAACTTGTATAGAAATACATTACTTCTTGAGACTTTAAAGATTAACAGCTTATTGGAAATGGTCTCATTTATAGACTCATCTTAGTTTAGGTCAACTGGTTCAATAAATTGTGATTACTAAACTTCAAAACATCTTTTTGGAGGTTGAAAGAAAGTAGTATGAAAAAATGGAAAACAGGCATTTGAAATACCAGTGTTCAGTGTGGCACCATAAACAACAGGTCTCAACAGCCTAAATGACCACCAATCTATCCCCAAGGATGGCCTTTCAATACCCTCAAGTCAGGAACTGAACCCAGCTCCCCAGATGGATTTTCAGCCCTACTCCAGCCAGGCCCATGAGGTGATCAGTAACACTCAAGGAGGGTAGACTTCGTAGTACAATCAGCCGAAGCAAACCACGGGAGTGGCATTTGCCTGAAACCAAAGCACCAAAGGAAAGAAGGAACAGAACCCAAGGTCAGAGTGGAAATAGAGCGTCCTGGGAAGATGAGAGAAGAATGTGGTGACAGTGAGGGAATGGTGACGAATGTCAGCAATCAAAATGCTTGTAAATTGTTGAATAGAAAAATAATAACACTCCATCAACTTTCACTCAAGCTACAATTAATTTTTCCCAACTGAGAAAGCAAGAACTGTTTCCAGCTCCTGAAAAGAGAATAAATCAGATGCGTGAAGAACCAGTTAAACACCCATGATTTCACTAGAGTAGGTGAAGATGGGACCACAGAGCTGGCAGATTTCCCCACTATGGTGGAGGAAAGAAACACTGACTCATCAGGAAAAGTAAGTGACAAAATTCCTAGATAGGCATTTTGGTTTATAAGATATGTAAATTCATCCACCTCATTAAAATATGACAAAACATTATTGAGTAGGTGCTATACTAATAAAATCCTTAGGGGAAACATACTGTATTCATCTTTATATTCCCAGTTTACAGCATGATGCCTGGCTTATGCTAGTCATTTAATAAATTTAAAAATAATGAATTATGTGAGCTATTAGTTTTACCAATTTTACCAGAAGCCCCACCCACTTTTTTTTTCATTATAACAGAACAAAGCACAGCTGGTTAAATAATAAAAAGGAGGGAGCAAGAAAAGAGGGTAGTAAAAAAGAACTGAGTTAAAACTAACACACGTTGAACATATACCCTGTGCAAGAGATCACTCTACAATTTCTACCTGTGGTCCATTTAAATCTCTTTGAAACCTGTTATCACCTCTCTTGCTTTGTTTATTTTACATATATAAGGAAATGATACTAATAGTGTAAGTGGATTTTCCACGGCTATACAGGAAACTTGTGGAATAAAACCAAGCTTCAGTATCAGACAAAAAGATTCCAGAATGAGCATTGTGCTGATATGGGAACCCTTCAAATGTGTGTCGTCTCATTCTGGAGAGAAGCAGGCAAAGGGTTTACTACTTAGTAGCTCTGTGAAGATTCTAGGTAAGAGGCAAACTCTCAAATCTTAACCTACAACACAGGGATGATCAGCTTCACTTTCCAGGCTTTCTGAGAGAGTTGAAGATAATGGTTGTGGACTATATGGAAGGCCATCTATAAATCCTAGCCAGCATAATGACCGTGGACAGCAAGCTAATTTGGATAAACATTGTACTGCCCTTTTCTTCAATTAGACCCTCACACTGTATTCAGAACCATCCCTGAGAAGTCTTCATGATGCTTGGGAACAAGTCAAAAGTCAAAACCATCACTATCACGCGGAGTCTGAAGCAGAGAGCCTCCTCTATGTCCTATGGGACAGCTGGAAGGTTTGGAGGAGTATCCATGAGGTTCACAGGCCGTGCCTACTGACAACACTGGCAGAGTGCAAAGCAGTAGTGCCTAAGAATCCTGAGTGTGGAATCAGATAAGTCTGATTCTATTTCCAACTATTGCCTATTGTCAGCTGTGACTTTGGAGAAATCACTTCATTTCTCTGGATCTGATTCCTTATCTATGAAATGAAAATTGGTATC